>JAOEHY010011705.1:0-14286 GCA_025447955.1 Psilopsiagon aurifrons
AGGTGTCCTGTCTCTGCTTCCTCCCGGCTCCCCCTCCTCCCTGGCAGAGCATGAGGCTCAGAAAGTCCTTGGTCAGATTTAACATTACTGAGCAGCAACTAAAAACATCGGTGTTATCAGTGTTGTTCCCGGGCCCAAAGTCAGAAACACAGCGCTGCACCAGCTACTAAGGAGGAGAAAAAATGACTGCTACTGCTGAACTCAGCACAGTGGAATGAAGGATGACCTAGGCAGAGAAATAATGCATGTAGAGGAGGGAAAATTGTCAGAGTTTGCTGGCTACATCAGTCAGAAATTCAGTGTGAATTTGATGGAAGGGAGCAGAAAGAGGGGTATCAACTGATTGCGATAGCTGAAGCTGAAGCCTGGGATGTAGCTGAGAATGAAGATGTTGCCTACAAGGTGCAATTAAAGATACACTTTCAGTAAATGTGCATTTCCACACAGCAGCAGAGAAATCTCAAGCATTGTTTATTTAAGGTGCTACACAGGGCCATCACAGCCTTCCCGGGGACTGAATTTTCCCTGTCTTCTGTGTTCTGAGAGCACAGATCTGGGCTCTGCCTGTGGTTTTCAGTGTGGGTTACTGCAGAACTATTTTATGTTAACTATCATAATGTCATCAGTTATTGTTTGACAAAGGCAGAGTCTGTGATCCTCTCTGTTTGAAGTGGTTTTACTCAGCCTTAAAGTCCTTGCTGACAGCAGATTCCATGCTAATAACTCGTTCAACAACAAACACATGAGCTGAAAAGCAAGATTTCAATTATCAAGGTGCAGACAGAAATCAAATTCATTTCCAATGATGACATGAATATCAGAGTCCTGGAACCTCAGCTGGTATAAGCTTTTAGACTGTCCCAGTTCTATTGACTTCTCATGGAGCTACCATGACTTTCTCCACATGAGAATTCTCCCTGCTGTCTCTTTCTGTCAGCTGAGGATCCTTAATCTTGGGACCATACAGATAGCTCAACAAGCTGCGTGTAAATGAGTGAATCCAATTATCTCTGAAGCTGTGAATGCTTCTGGAAAAACATCATAATTCTCTGTGTATTGACAGATCTGTTTTACTCATGAAGTGCTCACCCCAGCAATGAAGTACAATGGTTTTGTCTGGCAATTTGGCAAGGAAGCGAAATTAAGGCTGGATTACATTATGCAAAGGCCTTGCCCAATGTATAGTGCGTTAAAACTACTGTAATTCTGCCAGAGATAGCAGTATCTGTCACACTTGTCGGTGGGCTTTCTGCCTTTTGATGACCTTAGAGCCTAGAACTTGCTACATTTATAATAAAGGGAAAATAATTTCATACATTTTATTTGAATACTCTGTAACAAAATACAGTAATTTTGTATATGGAAGTATAAGAAATAGAAAACAAAAGCATTGGATAGCATCAGTTGTGCAGGCAGATGCAAAACTACTCCTATATGTACCCTGCTAGTGTACTTTACTCTCACTGACTGTTCCTCTGGTTATTCCAGCTCTTAACTCTTAACAGAGTTCATCCAGTCTGCCTAGAATATGATTGACAGGTCTGTTCCAAATTTATCTTAATGGTTGCAATTGCAGACTCTATAATTTGAGCTCTTGCTTTCAGCGTGCCATGAAGGGCAGTGTTCAGCAATCATTTCCCAGCCCGTTGGTTCCCTTGTCCCCCAGTACAATGGCATAAGGCAGTTGGCTGGTTATGGAGATAAAGTTTATAAGCTTTGTGGCGTGAAGTGACACAGTATGCTTATAAAGCTGCTTCCTGGTTGTTCTGTGGTTGGGTGTTGTTTATTCCTGGAAACACCCACACACCTGAAAGTCCTGATGAGAAGATAGTTTATTTCACACAGCTCCTACTGGAGGGTAGGTAAGGCTGAGGTGGAGCCTACATTCCCAGAGTCCCTTTCCCTTCAGGGAAGCTCCTGTCTCAATAGCTCCCATGGGCCATGTCCATGCTGCGTGCTTGCTGACAGTGCAGAGATCCCTGAGCTGGCTTTGAGCTAGAAGTAGTACAGTCAAGTCAGCACAGTGCTGCACCTAACCAAGGCACTAACTGCATGCAGCTAACTTGTGGGATGAATGATTCCACCCAGTGCAATGTAATGATGTATCAGCTTATTTGAAGCTAGTTCTGAGGCCACTGGCATATGCAGAAGGCATACAGTACCTGCTGGTATGAAATGTTATGGCTCTCTTGAAATCAGCAGCAAGATGACTAAAATACATGATGCTCACCTGCCTCAAACTCCTGAACAGGTCTCAATGCCTAGGAGCTTCATCTTGTGGTTACATTCCAGCCTACCTCCCAGCAAGGCTTCCCTTGAGCGCTGCTCCAGGTTGGGCAAAGAAGGCCCGGCTGGCTTGGAGAAGGGCTCTGAGGGTGGATGACTGAAAACCAGGGAGGAAGTGACTCAGAGTACAGCATGAACTGAGGCAGATGTTTGGTGAGAGGAAAGGAGCAGGAACCTCCTATGGCTTCTCTCTATGCTGGAGGTCCAAAACATTGGAGTTAGACCCTCTCTTCTTCTGTCAGAAGATTGCACAGAAAGAAGTAATTGTTAAGGCTCTGCTTGAACAATAGGAAGATGATGTTTCACTCTCTTAAAAAGCTGAAATCCTTGGCTTGAAGAATGAACAGGGTATCCTCACTTGACAGCAAAGCCTGAAGCTTTTTTCCTATGGAGATGCTTCCTAGCAATCTCATAGCTGAGGGTGGACAAGCTAAGGATATGAAGGAGGAAGTTCTGCATTTCAATATGATTTGAATCACTTCTAATGATGTGGCCTGCAAATCTGCTGGCTCAGTTCTGCACTACCCTGAATGTCATGCTCTGTCTATATATCCCCAGTGTGGCTGCACTGAATACTAAGGCTATATTTGATATGTTCTCTATTGCTTCAAGTAGCTGCAGTAGGGAAACATGAGAAATCTGTGAGAAATTCTTCCCTGCCATGTATCAGTGAAGGTTAGTGGAAAGGAGCTGGCATATAGAGACATTTGTGGGCTGTAAAGGCATTTATTTCAGTTTCTACAACAGATGCTACACATGTGAGCAGAAGCAGAAGATTATTCTGCCTGACTTGGGGTTCAGATAGCTATTTCTGTCTTATTTTGCTTAGTAAAGAGCAGTAAGTCTGAGAGAAGATGATTCTTCTAGAATGGACATTTCTAGTGAACAAATTGAAATCCAGCATCAGATCATTCACAGAAAGGTGCAAGATACTTTCTAACTTTGAGGAGATAGGTATTTGTTTAAATGACAGTACACAAAGCTTAATATCTGTATCAGTACTGCATCTGCATTGTTCCGAAGTTTCCACAGTTCATGTTATGGAGTCTTGCATTCTTATTTCAGCAATATCTGGTGATAAAGATGTATGCAGCCCATTTATGCTTTGAAATAAAGTTACTTTCATTTCTTGCCTTGAAGTTGGTATGAGGTGAGGTAAGGCGTCTTTCTGCTCTTGCATTGTGGGGATCAAAGGAAATGGAAACTGATTTCTACTACTAGTAGTAATAACAATAATAACCATCATCATCTATCCAAACTTGAATCCTATCTTTTTGCCTTTCTGCTAAGAACTCTGGGTTTTATCTCTTTCTATTCAGACCACATTTAACAAGACCTAAAGAAAAAACAGAAGGAAGTAAAGAAAAGCATATGATTCAAGTCTGAAATATCTGATGGTGGTGGGATTTGCTAATATAAGACCAGGTTTTTTAGGCCTATGTCAAATGATAGACTGCAGTTTATGAGGGATTTCGGCACAAAACTAATTCCCATTACACTTGGAGAAACATATAGAACTCAAAGTGTTGCCAGGACAGAATGTTTCCTGTAACTTTAAAAACCTGCACTCTTCCCAAAGTCTGATCAAGGCATACAATAATTAGCCTTAAATGTGCACATGTGTGTTGTTCCTGTTGCTGTCTATAGATAGCATCAGTCAATCAAGGTTCGTTTATGTGCAGGAAGTTCACAATACCGACTAAAAATATGTTAGGTTCATTTTCATTTTCTGCATCAAAAAGACAGCTATACTTTCACAGAGAATTAGCAAAATTTCAAGTCATTTTGAAAAAAGGCCATTTAAAATTATTATTTTCAACATTTTACTTTTGGACACTAGAGAGGAAACCTCTCTCAGCTCCTCTGGTTTATTAGCGTAGCCTGCCTTCTCAGTGAAATTCAGTTTACCACAGAGATATACACAGGAATCTCTCAGCTCAAGATCATTCTTAAGCTGCATAAATTACTTTGAGATCCACCATGACTTTCATACATTATTAATACAGTCATAAAGTCTTGAAATTAATTTTGGTGGGGGTTTTTTCCCCCCTCATAAAAGAAAAAGCCATCAGGAATCCATGCTAAATCTGCATTGTATTAAAACCTCTGGAAAGAGATAAGTGGAACTTCAGGGGACAGGAGATAGAGCCAGACATTTCTCCTCCAGTCTTACTAACACTTTCCTGTAGTCCAAGTGATCTTGATCTCACAAGTGGGGTACGAGGGTTGCATGACTTTTTCCTAGGCACTTACCTCCACAGCCAAAGCAAGTGCAGAAGCTGCTGTCATTCCTTTCTTCTCTCCGACTCCCTCTCCTTGGCTGCTCTCCCCTACCCCTGTGACCCACAGACGAGACAGCTCCAGTCTCCTGCATTGCTTGCGAAGTGCCACCAGGTGGGATATAGGAGTCTTCACCTTCCTCTGTGCTGCTGGAGCAGAGAAGGGAAGAGAGAGAGATGGCATCCCACTCCATGAAATGGGATGTTGAGATGAAAGGAGAGACTAGAGAGGCTGAGTGGAGCACACAGTGAAGTATGGTGTGTAGAGCAGGGCACCAAGACAGTATTGTATGTATTATGTGATACTACATCAATGTCAGTGACTAATAGCTGCAACCAAGATATGGTTGTACTTTACAGTTGTTTACAGCATCAAGTGCAGCTTTGTCTAATCTTGTTGAGTGCAGGAACTAGAAATGGGAAAGAAAGCTTTTCTTTTTAGGTTCGCCACCATCAAATTGACCAAGAGCATTCAGTGACAGATCTTGTCCTGAAAAGGCCAAACTTTTCAAGCTAAATGGGGACAAATTCATTAGTTCCAGTGAAATTTTGCCTCAAGACTTGAAGCACCTTCTTGGAAATAAACTGACAGGTTACCTTTATGTGCACACATTCATTTCCTGAACCATATCAAGAAATCCCTTTTCCAAAGATCTAATCCTTTGGTTAGATAGCTATTAATAGTACATTAAAAAAAAAAATAAAAAGCAAATGGAAATAAGGGAGGATAAAAATGTGATCTGATAGCAAATATGTGCACAGGGGAAAAGTGCAGGAGGCAAAGGACTTTTTCGTTCAGTGAAAAGTGTGCAACACTCACCAAACTACAGCCAGTCAAATTCAAACTATAAATCAAGCACGTATTTTTAACAGTGAGCATGACTAAGTATTGGAACAAACTACTGTAGGAAGTGATGATTCCCACACCTCATTTCCTTCAGGTAAAGACTGGATGTCTTCTTAGAAAAGTACTCTGCTGGAGGCTGTATTATCTCACCACAGAGAATGAGTACTAGTAGTACTAGTGAGATGACAAACAAGATACACATAAAATTCAAAACAGCCTTTATTCATACCTATTCACTTCTCCTAGGATTGATCTTAGACACTTCAGTGAACTGTGTTGCAGTGATGAACCTGATCTGTAGGTGATTAAGGAAAGTTATGGGTTGTCATCTTTAGGCTTTTACTCTGCTCTACTCATTGTTCTTCCAGTGGAAGAAAGATGGCTATACCAGAGAAAGGAGATTAAGTTGAAAAATAATACCAGATTCAAAATTTCTTCAAGGCCATGAAAAGTCTGAGAGAGGATACAATCTCTGGATCTTGTGCCATGCTATGCCTTATCTCATTTCTGTGCGTCTCCTTCCAAAGAGATAAAAGCTTCAGCAGTCTCTAGAACCTGAAATGGAGGAGGGATCTGTTATTTCTATTCCAGCAGCACATACCTTATATTCTGAAGAAAATACTTTTCCATGAAAGAGGGCTTTCCTAGCAAAGGATCTATGTTGTGACTGAAATCACACTGAAATTCTTATCTCCAGATTGGGCTGCCAGCCATAAATTTGGGAGGTTTGGAAATATTCCATATTATTCAGATTACTTCCGTGCTGCATTTACCTCTAATCAACTCCAGTGCTACTAATTTCAAGCAAAAATACACAATTTATATGTAAATAAAGGAAAATCCTAATCTAGCTGAAAAACATTTAGCATTTGAGGAGTTTCTCACCAAGAGATTTTTTCCTTACATTTATGTACTGGGTGTATGTAGCAAGGTTTGGTAGTGGAGTCGTAGACTCACTGTAGACGCAGCTGAGCCCATCAGCAAAGCTGGTGGTGCCTCTGTGAAAATACATTTAAGAAAAAGCAGAAACCACCAAATTAGAAACAGAAAGAGTAAGAAATAGCAAAGAAAACACTAAAGTCAGAAGAAGGGGAGGGAATGTTGCATAACACCAGAGTAGATACTTCACTTTCAGCCCATGGAGGACCTGTATGGAGCAGAGGAAATGTGAGAAGAGGAAGAGCATCAGACAGGAACTGCTTTGTACTGACTAACCCTGCAACCCCTCTGTGCCTTTGGAGAAGGTAGAAGACCTGGGAATTAAGTTTACCACAGAAAAGGGAAGAGGAAATTGTCTTCATGTTTGTCTTCTTGTTTCCTACAACCCAAATTGCTAATTAAATGTTTTTCAGTTGCCCCAATTCAAGTTTCTTTCACCCATGAGGGTAATCACTAAGCAATCTCTTTGTTTTCATCTTCACCCATGAATTTTCTCATTTCTATTCTTCGTATTTTCTCCTCTATTGCCAAGGGTGCCTATAGTAAGTGAGCAGCTGTGTGGTTGTTGTTAGCCAAGTCCCGTCCTTCACAGTTGTGTTCATTCAGTTACAGTTTGTTTAACTAAGATGTGCAAATCCCAAAGAATCTCTAGTATAACTCCAGAAAGGTCAGTTTATTCATCAGGCCTTTATTTTGCCTGATAACCTCAATGTTTTTAATGTGCAAGATGGAATTGCCTGATTTCATGGTGCTGTTCTTGCCGCTTTCTGAGGAAGGCAGGAGACTTGATCTGGGGGTTCAGGACAGGCTGGAGGTAAAGATCTCTCTTCCAGTTTTGCTACTGGCTCATTCTGTCACCTTCACTTTATATAAGTGAATTGTAGAAAATGCTTCTGTCATTGCACTCAACCTTCAAAGCCACGTATGTTTTATATGTACAGTGCTCATTTTATTGGGATGCATGAATTGGAAACAGAACAAATGGGCTTCTCCCATGCAAGGAGACTTGCTAAACAGTTCAGGTTTTCTGATACTAATATATGACTAGGAATCAGCCCTGCTTGCTTCACAAGAACAAACAAGGCCTGTCTGACACAGAAAAATACCAGCCTACAGTTGTTAGTGACGTATGACTGTGGGGATGGTGGGAAGTGAGGGGGGTGTAGGACATCTGTATGAGCTGGAAAATACAGCCTCAACCTGCTGGCCACAAATCATATGAGTACAAAGGAAATGCACTTGCTGGGGTGGTTTCATTGTGTAACAACAGACAGAGAGTCATGGTCTCCTCTAGATGGTATTATGGAACGAAGTCTCAGCAGAGAACCACATGACTCCAGCTGTGGCAAAAGAATTCTAATTATCACTTAATTTGGGAACTTGGCAATACTGAGAACTCTTCAGGTGAAGAAAAGAACATGGCAAAATTCTGTTATTTACAATAAATACGGCTTTTGTTTTAATCAGGTCAGAATTTCTGAACTAGATTCATGATTTGAAGTGATGACATTTGCAATTTGCATCTCCTCCTGTAAAGGGCAACTGCTTACCCTGATAAGCTGTAAATACTGACAGCCGCTTACTAATGAGTTTTCCTATTGTCAGCAAGCGTGCAGCAGGAGTATGGCAGCTTTTCTTCTCCCAAAATCACTTTGTCAATAGATTGTTGTGATCCAAATAACTGCCTAAACTGAGTTCAACTTCAGATTAGATCTTCTGTGATTAAATATTCTGCTTGCTTTCAAGGTAGATTGGGATACATATATTGTTTATGTCACTATCTAAACCAGCTGAAGTTTCCCAACTTTTTTTTTTGCTAATACTTAATTCCTTCATACCCTCCATAAGATAGAATTACTGCTTATCAAACGTCCTATACAGTTACTGCCTTGAAATCACAGAAGCTTTTTGGTACCTATTAGTGTTTGTTTTCTGTGAGAATCATAGATCTCTAAGTCCAGAACGATCAGAACAAACAGAAAAGGTAATGGAGAACACTTTGCAACATGCAGTTCAGTCCAGGCTCAGCATCCCACAGATACCCCAAATCTTTTCTCAGGCACTGTCTTCATGAGTAATATAATGATCTGAGAACTCAAATCACGTAACCACCTTAAAAATAACTGTCCTTCAGACAGCTGAAGTAACTAAGATTTCTTGCATTGCTATCCACATTCAGCATGGACTTTCTTCCCTATATCATTGGCCATCTATACCATTTGTGAGAATTACACACAGTTACCAGCTGCCTTTTCTCCCTAGTTGGGTTTCTCTGCTGATAAATGTGTCATGCAGACATGTTTCACCAGAAATTACTTTAAAAGTAATATCTCACCTATGTTGCATGGTTCTTCTACTTACATTCCACCTACTTTTCAGCTATTCTAGTAGTAGGATCTGAGAAATGGGTGTTACGTTTCTTCTAGAGGAGAAAACTGTCTCTTTTTTTTCCTTTCTATCCCATGGGTTTTGCTAGAATTCACAGTGAATGGAAATGGTTTTTAACCTCTTTCCCAGCTGTTTCAAAACACTTTTTTCTCATTGTTTTTTCTCAACGTGCACAAGATGAGGCAGCTGGGATAACGTGCATTCGTCTTGTGGTGACTTCAGTAGGTTAGATTATAAAAAGCCATTCTAGTTGCCCATTCATCTCCACCTTGTGGTCAAACCAGATGACGGTGCCATCTTTCAGACATACATTTTAGGACAGAATAAAATACTTTATTCAGTTCAAAGCCAAAGATTTTATTTGTTCAAAGGAGTGGCATTTGTATGGGGGGGGTCAAAGTATTTTTCAAGGCCTACTTTCTGTGAAACTTTAGGAGAAGGCATGTACTACCGTATGATTTTTACCTAATGTAATTGTTTGAATATGTATGGCAAAATGGTCATCATTATATGTAAGTTTATTTTAAAATATTTACATTGAAAAGTTTTATCTGATTTTTTTAATCCATTTTGATATTCACCTGCATGTAGACTCCGTGAAGACTCATTTTTGTCTAAGAAAGTTAAATTCATTCTTCTGTACCTCTAAGAACCAGAAATAGGAGAAAAAAACCAAATTAATGATATTTTCTCATTAAATCTAAAGATTTAAGAATTTAAGCATCATAAGAATTGCTGCCTGAACCTCTTGGCATAAAACCTGAAATAAGCAGAACTGAATCTGATATGAGGAATATTGTCTCTGATGTACTTGATAGCTCTGATTTAACTCATAGTTTTCAAATACAAGATTGAGTTTGTAGTTGCCTCTCAATGCAGTGTCTCTGAAAGGGCCAGTTCTACAGAATACAGGCACAGATTCTGCTGTGACATGGTACCTATTGGAAGAAGTTCCAGAATTAAATTTTTTTTCATGGTAGAACAGGCTCCTTGCCTGCAAATCTGAGGCTCATGGGGTTAGAGAGTTGTTTGTGCTTGTCCTGTCTCATAACATGCTGCATTTCAATGACACACATGACCCTGACATGAAATAAATAAAGTCTATTTGATGCAATGTAGATAAACCTCCAGATGTACAGATGTTAAGCAAATTACTTAAAAGGAAAAAGTTCATATGCATGATTGGAAATACCACATACAGTAAAAATAAACAACCAGCCTACTGATGGAAAGAGAGATAGCAATAAGCGAAGATCAGGGAGGCAGTACTTATTTTTGCAGTTACACTAGCTGCATTATGAAGATTTGCAATCTTACCCTGAAGATTTTGCACTGGACAGTCCCCCACCACTGAGGTCATCCCAGCTGGGAGATCCTTTTGCGCTGTTGGTCAGACTACAGCTTCTAGGTTCTGAATTCCTTTTGCACAGAGACAAACAGGGCTCTCTCTAGGCTGATTATCCAAGGAATGAACAAACTGAAGCAAGAAACAATTTTGGTAGTGAATAAAAGTCTGGATGCTGACAAAACCTATAGGAAGCCCTAGCATTATGTTCAGTTTAAGCACATCCCTCTGGAGCAAGGCTCTTCCCAGGGGTAGCTATGAGTGACAGAGCCTATTCTACCGTCTTACAAGAAGCAACCCACTTTGTGGCTAATACAGTGATGCAAAAATCTAGTGTAGCTAGTTTCTCTATTGTTTCTGTAGCTGTATCTACATTACAGTCCTCAAAAGTGACTGCACTATGTGCAGTTCTACAGTGCAGTAACTAAGGCTCTAGTAACCAGCAACTGAAATCCATTTTCTGGGTAGACTTATCAAACCTATTCCTATGCAGCTACTTTGCCCTTTACAGAGTTTAGGCTCCTACTGTTTGGGTGCACTAACAAGCCTTAATGGCTTTAACTAGCCTCACCTGGACCTTCAACAAAGCTCTCTGCCCATAGGCCCAGGACCACCATGTAAGCTCAGGTTTGGGTCCTTGTTTCCTTCTTAAGCTGCCCTGTAGGAGAACTGATCTCTGAGCTAGTTATGCCTATGCTTTGCTCTAGATTGATTTCATAGCTTGACCCCAGGAATGCCTTGTGCCTGTGAAGATGTCTCATGATTGCTGGCCTGTGTCTGACCCTGGTTACCTTCACCTGACCTTGACTTGTGGATTGACTTCCCAGCCTTACCACCACGAACTTGCCTGATCTGGATGGGGCTACTGTCCCTGGGACTGCCCTGCAGGAAGAGGAAGCCTTCTAACCCTGCTTTTCTCTGATGGAAGACTGGTGAGAGAGTAATTTTGGTCATACCCCTGATAGTAACTGCACCTGACCCATGGGTATTCTTCGGTCCCAGGCTGCTGCTGTTACATCTACAGTCAGTGTGGTGTTTCTCCTTATGCTAGATGAAAGATAAATAAGGTGGAGCCCTTGCTTTATTCCAGCTTGCATAGGTGGGTGAAGATGATAGAAGATAATATTTTTTTTTTTACTTACTAGAAAATTGTTAGCTGTGCAAATGTCATCCTGAATTGTGATGGCAAGGATACTCAATTTGTTATTAACTCCTTGTTATTGCACATATGCCTGTAGCAGAAATTCTGCCCTTTGGCCTTGTAAATAGGAGCTAACTCTGACTCCACTATTGTTATTAGGTTTGCAGTCTCACTACTGAAGGAAATGTGGATGAAGGCATGTCTGCTGACTCTGGTAGACACCTCATAGCCTTATATCTGTCTTGTTAAGCTGGGGACTATAAAAATTTTTATTTTAATGGTGCTTAAATCATCAGTGATAATGGGGTAAGACACAGTGATCTCAACTGCTTTCTTATCATTTCTTCAGAATGTCTTTTTATTCCAAAGAGGAAAGTATCTAAACTATATATGATAATAATAGGAGAAAAGTTTCCATCCAGTCTTAGAATTACGTATCTGAATGAGATCTTAAAGCTCCCATGCAACAATGTGGTGAGCAAAAATCAAGGGATGACAGTACTTGCCTTTAAATGTCATGTTCAGTAAGACTTGTAGTAGTTTCAGCACTTAGCAGCAGTGACATTACAATGGGTTGTGGTCTCTAGAACTACCTTTTAATCACTAACAGAAAAACCGTATGTATGCTCCTGGTCCTAAATATTAATCTGGTATTTAATTTTTGTAAGCTTAATATTTAGTTCATAAGATAGATTGTAAGCTTGATACATAGTTCTTATAAGTTCTTTATCCTCACAATAGTATCTTGTCCTGATGCCAGCATGAGGATGGCTAAATTCCAGAAGACTTTAGTCTCTAGCCAGCTCTTTCTGTTGTTTCATCCAATTGTTTTGGTGCATGGTTATCTTTGAAAGAGTAGTGCTGCTGACACATTGGGTTAGTGCAGAACTTATTCACTGGTCAACTGGGATAGTCTTTTGGCCTACATGTCATTCCAGGAAGTGATGTAACCCTTCCTCATGTGGCTTCCACAACTTGTTTCTCATACCTCATTTGAACACCTGGAGTTCTGACCTGGTCTCTGATGTGATCTCAGTGCCTGGCTAACAGTGTGACAAAGTTAGACAGAAACAGCCTGAGCACAGAGCCCTGGCACTAGTGTGTAATAGTGCTATGTTCCAACTAACAGTCAGACCCACTCATTGCATTTCAGGTCTCACACAAGGCACAAGCTTGTTTTGCACTCAGTATTCAAGCTTGCTGTTTTCTCCATCTCGGATGAGTCTTCCATGCAGTCTGGCTTGTGCCAGTTCCTGTTGTGTCAGTGCACCCTCAGCAACCAGAGTCATTGCACTCTCTTTGCTACTGTGTTGCGACTCCCCATTATTCTGGCAGATTGGTTCCTTGAAGCTGGAGAGCTTCCACCCCATGCCTTTTAGCAGAGCTGGGCTTCCTGCTCCTTCTTTGCCTTGTGTATCCTCATGGGGCTGATTTGTGTCTGATAAACCCCACAACAGAGCTCAGATGGGGTAGGAGTCTCTTCCTGTCTCTGTTTCCTAACAGAGAGACTTTTTTTTTCTTCTGAGCTAGTGGAAGAAATGTTCTTCCTTCAGCACTGAAAAAGCTAAAATTATAACTTCCACAAAATAATAGAAATATATTGTTGTTTACATTTGTGATGTTGATACTTCTTCAAGTGAAGAGGTACTCTGGTATAAGCAGCAGCGCAGTTATGAGTCCATATCCAAAGAGATATCCCACTTACATGGAGAGATTGTGAGGAACGGGGCAGAGATGATGGACACCTGGCACATTCTTCTCAGGTTTAGGAAATGGTACCAATCCTGCTCCATATTACTGTTCTTGTGCATACTTTCCCTGGAAAATCTAGCATAATTGGAAGCAAACCCATGTAGCCTGGGAGAGTGTTGTGCATCTATCTATTGGTCTACTGGATCCTTATCCAAGTGAGAAGTTGTGCTGGAAAGAACCCCATTTGTTGGGGTTTTTTTAAGTTGCTACTGTGCCTTCTGTTACCTGGCAATTATTCCCAGGCCTTACAGGGAATATCCTTCTGTCCTTTGGTCCCCATCTCTAAAATACTAATGAAATCACCTGCTTACCTCAGTGATAGAGGGTGATTTGCTTAGCTACCAGATTAAACGTAACAGAGGTCTTGATCAGCAGCAAGTTTGCCTCTTTGGAGGCATTCTGCACATTGAGATGATGTGGATGGCCTCCTGTGTAATCCTCTGGGACAATCTGGCAAGCAATAATGAATTGCAGTAGTAATAAAGCATTGCAGTCTGCAGTCAGATCTTTATTGTTTCCTGGGTAAAACTTTGTGTTCACTTCAGTCTTGAAGCCTGTTCACTGGACCCTTTTGGTAGGGGAAATCCTGAAGGTAAATTCTGGATCTCTGGGGAAAAGTCTGCTATTTATTTCTCTTAGAATTTGTCTAGACAGCATCTAGCCAAATGGAGGAAACTAAATAGTGAATGGAGCAAATATAAAATAAGGCTGACACAAAGTGTTTCTCTGATAGCGTCAGAAGTGGTGACAAGGCCCACAGCCTCGTAAGTCCGGACACTGAAGAATGATTTCCACAATCTACAGTATTCCCTTTGCCCAAAGTATCTTGGGCCAGTAACTTCTGAGAGAGGCCTAAGTAAGTCTTGAAGTATACCATCTCTCGTGACCAAGGAATGGCTCCTTTTGTGTCCTAGCAATGCCAGATGTGCATCCTTTGTGTAACTGCATGTGAACTTGCAAGTTGTGCTGCTACTGTAAAAAAGGATTTCTAATAACCAAGTACCTTCCAGCTGCAGCAAGACCACTTTCACTGTGTGAACTTGATCTTCAGGTTAATTTAAAATACGTACTCAGGACAGTGCAGCTTTTCTGTTACTAAATTTTGTAGCTGTTGGTCATGCAGTTACGCTACCACAAAGAACTAATAGGAGCCCAAATATAGTCCTGTGCAGAGCTCATTGTGCTGCTTCTCAGTATGAAAGCAAAGTATTTTCTTAACTTGTGCCGCATCAAAAGGAGTGTGACCCGCAGGTCGAGGGAGGTGATCCTGCCCCTCTACTCTGCTCTCGTGAGACCTCACTTGGAGTAT
>JAOEHY010011706.1:0-20954 GCA_025447955.1 Psilopsiagon aurifrons
TGGAACTGTTGGAACAAGTCCAGAGGAGGGCCATGAGGATGATCAGGGGACTGAAGCACCTCCCGTATGAAGACAGGCTGGGAAAGTTGGTGCTGTTCAGGCTGGAGAAGAGAAGGCAGCATGGAGACCTCACAGCAGCCTTCCAGTATTTAAAGGGGGCCCATAGGGATGCTGGGGAGGGACTCTTCATTAGGGACTGTAATGACAGAACAAGGGGTAATGGTTTCACACTTCAACAGGGGAAGTTTAGACTGTATATGAGGAAGAAATTCTTTTCTGTAAGGGTGGTGAGGCACCGGAATGGGTTGCCCAGAGAACTTGTGAATGCTCTATCCCTGACAGTGTTCCAGGCCAGGTTAGACAGAGCCTTGGGTGACATGGTTTAGTATGAGGTGTCCCTGCCCATGGCAGAGGGGCTGGAACTAGATGATCTTAAGGTCCTTTCCAACCCTAACTTTTCTACAATTCTATTCTATTCTATTCTATTCTATTCTATTCTATTCTATTCTATTCTATTCTGTGATTCTAAGGTTCGGGTTAATTACCTCTTATTGCAAAAAAACGAGAAATGCTTCTTTCATGGCTATCTTCCATCAGTTTTTACAACAGGGAGAGGGCAAGGGACAAGTTGCTTCAATACTCTCAAACAAAGACCAATGTAGGATTTTGACAATGAGAAGAGACTTTCTGAATATGCTCAATGACAGGCCAACTAAAACAAACTTTTATGGGAGGCAATGTGTTTGCGAACAGATCTGCTAAACTAACAAGAAGGGCTTTAAACTTGGTTTATGGGTGTTAGGTAATTAAGTCAAGAAATAAATGTTAAAACTGGAGAATGAATGCATGGGAAAAGACTACAAGAGGGACTTTCTAATTTTGACTCAGAGGCAAGGGGCAAATAAACCTCAAATATCTGTACACAGAGAGGAAGACCCTGAGCAGCAAATTGGGACCATTTCATGTGCAGTCACTGCCCTATAACATGGTGGAAAGCATGAAGAGTTTGTGGGTAACAGGCACCATTGCAGCCCAGGCACAGGCTGCTTAGGAAAGAGAGACAAGGAATAAAAAGAGGATCCCTCTTCCTCTTGAGTTGCATTAGGTGTATAGCAACACAAACCCACAGTATGTAGTCAGAACGAAGTGAGCATGCTTGCCAGATCAGGTCTTTCAGGAAGGCTGAAGCCATATGTAAGTTTGGTTGCTTCAGGGACTGTGCAGCCCAAATGCTTCTAAATAAATCTAGCTGTGCAATAGATTTTTTTGTGGTAATTAGAATATGGGTTCATTAAAATGCTTTAGCTGGAGGGCCTAAATTTTCTTCAGTTCCGTCATAGGTGTCCAATGTAGTGTCTGGATTTTTTTTAAGACATACCATCTTTTAATGTTACTCTAATATGGGATTGTCTTCTTTCCAAGAAATAGGGGCTCTTATTGTTTATGTTTTTCAGTAAAATTCTTTAAAAGCATGATTCCTATCAATAACACCTGTCAGTTCAGAAGTTATATTCTGAGACCATCAACAAATTTTTATACAAAAAAAATAACATTTTATATAAGTTTCAAAGAATCAGGGTGGTCAGTTATTAACTTTTTCAGTCAGTATTTCTAAGTTTTCCTTTATTTCCTTGGCAAATAACATTTCCAAGGAACAAATGAGATTCAGCAATGTTGCTCATGTAAGGGCAACACAGAAACATGATATAGCACATACGCCTTTTAATGGAGTTTGCTTTTATAGCTTTAGTGCTGTTGTTCCTAATGCCTTATCAAGCTTACAGTTTCAAAAATTCAGATAACGCATGGCTATATTGTGATTAATTATTGTCTTGCATGAAGAAAACCCTTGCTTTTCCTCTAACTGTAACATACATATGCAATTTATTCATTCATTTTGGACTCAGCTATGTTCCTTTGAGAGAAAATCCTGGTGCTTTTAATCAGCCAAAATACAGAAATAAATACTGGTCTTCTATTCTAAATGAATAAAAATTTGGTATGTACATGATTTTGCTTGTTTATTTTCCAAAAAGCAACTGGAAAATAGATAATATCATTACACTTTACTGCTTAAACTACATATTTCCCCTGCTACTCTGTCAACTATATATATATATATATACACATTTCCATATAGGTTTATATATACCTTTCCTCTAAGATGGGTTGTAAAGTTTTATACTGCCACTACTTCTTCCTACACTCATTCAACACATACTTTCTAGAACTGAATGATAAAAATAATTACACAGCAAAGCATTTGGGCAAGAACCATACCCATATCCACATGCATACTGTATAGAGATCACACACTACATTCATATTATTCACTTGTTCACTTTAAGTTAAAATATGTGCTATGTCTCCATGAAGAAATAGTATGTCATCAATATAATAAATGCTAAAATCTAAATAAAACTTTGACTTTTCTGAGAACAAAGGAGTATTCCAATTGAAATCAAATTAGCATTATTTTATTGATCTACTGAAGGTATGGAATGCAGTTTTCCAGAGACAAGTCATCCCTTTAACACGCAAAATAGCACAGCTGATGAGAATACAGTTTTATTTGCTCAGTAAAAACAGTACCTACTTCATATATTCTAAAAAGGCCATCATCATCTGGTTCTGGTCATTGTTCTTTTTTATAGTTCACTGCCAAGGAATATAACAACAATACATGTGTTTAGTGTGTTTAATTTAGTGATGAGCCCCAAATCTATTAAAGTTAATTAACAGCAAATTTCTTTTGAGTTATTCAAGATTTATCTGTTGTCATAAGTAACTAAAAATCTCAAACAGAGCAACTGGAAATATCCCAAACTAAGCACTTTTCCCTATTAAAAAAAAGTTGACTTTTCACCAAAGTCCATAATGTCATGAAGACTTAAGAAAGCAAATTGTATAAAAATGAGTAGGATAGTGGGATTCTAATGGGCTAAATGTATATGAAGTGATTTGTCATTCTCTATTAGACTGCAGTTTAACATAATAACTGAATTTATTTCTAAGATTCTAGAAATCAATTACTGGTTAACACTTCGGTCATTCCAACTAAAGACTCCAGGGTTGCCAATTAAACTGATAAAGTTCAATTATCATCCAAATATCACTGATACTTGCTCCTCTTTGATTCTGAGCCCAAATCCTGCTTAATATTTTTTTTAGTCTTTTTGTCAGTGTTGGCTTGTGTAAAAAAATGGCAGGAAGTCTGCAGAACTTGTCAGAGGAACTAAAATGACTGTAACAGAGAAGGACCTAAATGATGTGCTCTTTTAAAATACATTAGAAATCAAATAGTGCAGAACAGTGTTTAAAATACAGTGACAGTAAAAAAAAAAAAAAATGCCATCAGCAGACAGTTTGGAACAGAGATTCTTCCATTAAGACTTTATACAGTAGCTTTTTTCAATCTACTAACTCATACAGGAGTGACAGGAGTAAGGTTTCTTAATGCACACAATGTATTTACTGAAGCACAGAGTTTGGTAAAAGCCTTAATATAGGACCATATAGGTCAAGAATGAGCTTCTTTGAAAATTCCACTTTTTAGCATTCTCTGAGTAGGATGTGAAGATGACAAGAGCAACCAGATTTTTTATGGTTGCACTAAGAAATATATCTCAGCCCACATACAGAGGTGCACTAGAAGGCATAAAAAAAACAACCCTTAATTCTGAGGACAGTCTGCAAAATCTTCTTCAATAGTTGGTGTTTTTTTTGAGTAGAATTACCTGTGCTGAACAGAAGTGCTTTTTAAACTCTTTGAAATGCCAAAGTAATAAAAAAATGCACATACTTTTCTCATATTTTCAAATTACCATATTTTAAAATTCTGATTGCTATTTTAGGATAAAATATTTTATATTATATATCACTTTTTTTAAAAAAAAAGCAAAACTTCTAGAAGACATTTGTGAAGTACATTGAAAGCATTCTCACTTGGAACCCACATTACATGGGACAAAATGAAATAACAGTTAAATCAGAGTTTTCAGAAAGTTCATCCAGGACAGACTTCTGAAATTCAGGTGTATTCCTGTTACAGATAACTGTGTAAAAGGATCAATTAAATAATTTATGTGAGAAAAACTGAATGAATACCACCTTCACCTAAAAAATGTAGCAGATCCACTCATTTGGTCATAATGTTAAATAATTAAACATGTCAAAATTAAAAGGTTATAGAGCTGTGATAATTAGGGATAGATACAATTAAAACCACCTCGCTGAAACAAACCAGATCTGATTAAAAATCTTGCACATTAAGTTCTGCAGTTGCTGCAGTCAAAGGCAATTCATCTTAATAACCAAAAATGACTCTTTTTCTACATTCTTGACTGGATATTAGTATAGAAAAGTACATTCTCTTGAAAAAGATGGTGTTTTAAAAAAGATGTTATAGGGTTTTATTTTTAAACATAGGTGTACATCTGTGGTTCAGCATATGTTTATGCAAGGGACACACTGGCGCTAGAAATATTTCAACGGTCTCAAACAATGGCTCATGACACTTCCACCAAACTTCAAAGAAAACTTCTATTGATTTCTGTAGAAGCTCTGCTAGCTCAGTGCTTAGTCCTTTAAAAAAAAAAATAACACCTATGCTTAATATGTTCATGCTTTAAATGCTGGCTTTCTCAGGATACTGCTATGCTTGAAACTTTTGCTTTTCGATCACCTATTACAATCTAAGCCACACTCTTAAGTAGAATTCCTGCCACACAACATCTAGTCTAACTGAACTAAATAGATAACTGATCTAATCAGGATTGCAAAAGACATTATTTCAGCTAACAGGAAAAAAATGTTTTCTTAGTAGAGCTCTCATATAACAGACTGCCTTTTCAGAAAACTTCAGCATAACAGGAATTTAGTATTAAACCACTATCACAGAGAGATTAGGGCTACATGCACATGTGCCTGAAGCAAATGTTCCTTGTGTTCCTGTAGAAAAATTGATAGGTCAACTAATTTATCCTAAACTGTTATAGGTTCAGCTATTACTTGGCAAGATGAGAAGATAATTCAGTTACAGATGCCTACTCATGGCCATGGCATTCTCTCTGTAATAAAAACCTATAGTTAATGTAAATCTGATAAAAGAAAGACAACTTGCTACCTCCTCTGCTGAACAGGCAGACTATGTCTTAAAATGGTTGTAGGAAAAGCCAGTGGGAGAAGGGGAAGTCAGAGGAAAAATTAAACATCAGCAGCTTAGCATTGATCATCCTCTAGCAGTGAAAATTCAAAGTGCATTCTTTATCCTTGGTTTACACACAGATTGTCCTTCCTCATCTCTGTGCCTGAGCAACAGCTTTGTGGGTTTGTAGCAACTCATTTTTCCATGAAGAAAAGCAAGATACAACAGTGACTTGAATGTTTAGCGGTTTCCTACCTGTAGATTGTCCCAAGTGTAAATTCATATACCTAAGGCAGATCCACATGGTTCTCAGTATCTTTCTTTGTGTTGGAGAATGGTGGGGTTTTTTCATCAGTGTGAAAATGAATTAGAATCTAATAGCATTTCTAAAGACAACCAGTTAAATTGGAATTGTAACAAGCTTTCTGTACATAATGAAAACCATCTAAAACTTAATTGTGTAATTAAACTGAGTTATTCTGGTAACGAACTGATAAGTATCTTTTAATGACCCTATAAATCTAACCTGATCTAAATGCTATTTAACAAGTCACCTGAATTTAAGGAGGATATTCCCTTTGATTATTTGTCTCAGAATATGAGACAAATTACTTCACATATGCTATGAAATTAGCATATTGTATTGTTTCCATTCTTAAAGTGATTCCTATACATAATTCTGTTGCATATATGCTTTGTCATCATCATGGAAGACAAAAATAAGATAGCATGCTAACTGTATTTAGCACTTCTGTATTTCAAATATATTACTTGGAGTTCATAAGCATTGCACTGTGAACAACCAATCCTGTTATCCTCTCAGTTTAACATGAAGAATTAACAGATTCATAAGCTAGAAATGACAACTGCATCTTACTCAGACTGCCTAATTTCTGATAGATTTTGTTTATTTATGTGGACTTATTTTGTCCTGTCTCAGAAGGTGATTTAGACTATCATTTGTCAAGCACTGCTTCATTCCCAAAGGTGCCTAGAAACAATGAGTGTGTGGGTTTTGGCTGCACAGTTACTGAGAAATCCTTCTGAGCACCTCAGAAATCAGGTATTTGGAAAAGTTAGGTTAGCTGTGAACAGAAAGATGACTGGAAAGATACCTAATCTTTGCCCAAGTCCCAGTGTGGACGCAGTCTCTAAGATCTACTCTGACCCTATCTAACTTGAGTTGTAGCAAGATCAATACAAAATGCCACTGGAGAATGAAGAGAAAACAGCTTTTGTGTTGTGTTCTGGGAAGGAAACCCAGGAAATAAACTTTTCTTTGACTGCCTGAATCTGAACATCACAAACCTGCTTCTTCAGTTTTCTATAAATACAAAATCTTCAATTGCATGTGTACCTTTCATGCTAAGAAGTAGCTTCAGAAGGGCCTAATTCCACGCTTCCTTGCAGCTTGTCCACCTTCCAGTGGGAATGCAAGGAATACATGTCACTGACTAATGCACACTGGAGTTTATGTGCTCAGGTGAGACAAGCTCAGTGGCTTGTTGAATGCTGAACTTCAAGCACATGTACAGGAATGTTGCTAAAATATGCACCTATGTTCAGTGGCAAAAAAATTGTTTAGAAGCCATTTGAACTTTTATATAAAGGAATTTTTCCAGCTGGCTCTTAATTTTGAAATCATGATTTTATTATTATTTCCACTGGACTGAGAATAAGCAGCCAAATAAATAAATTAATTTTGTCTCTTTCTGGAGGTACTCAAAATGTGGGGGGTATTTATACATTTAATTTGTTGAAAATATAGGTTTTTAAAATAAAAGTGCAGTTTTACACAGCCCTTTCTTTCTGGTCTCTCGCTGTAAGTGATTTTACATATCATAGGAGCATGCTGGAGATTTGGGATATAAACATTAATTTTCATGTTATAAAACAATTATTGTTTATGACAGGTTAGGAAGTAGTATGTATGCATACAGTCACTACTATATTGATATCTTTATGCAATATAGTCAACTGAATGCTTTTAAAGGAAAAATTATGAGAAAAACTATGAAAAAAATTACTTTCCTAGAAAGGTTAATGAAATCAGCTGGAAACAACCAATTCACTTCTGTATGCTTTCCATTAGTTCTGGTAAGCCCTTCAGAGGACTTTTAGAAATACACATGTAAAATGAAGTAACAGTCCAGAACAAATAGCAAGTGGTCATAGGAATGAGGAGACTATTTCCTGCATTGTGAAGTAGGGTAAGAGGGCAGCATTATATGGAAAAAATACAAACCTTTACTAGAAAAACAGGAGGTGAAAATCAAAACCTGACAACAACACGGATACTGGAAGGCTTTGCACAACAAACAGTCTATGTTTCATAGAAAACATACAGATGACAATATTATTAATGGGTTAGAAATTATTTACAACTGATGACCTGGTAAAATCTATGACAGGATACTACAAGGAAATTAAAAAGATGAATAGAAGAGAGAATATAAAAATATAACTAGAACCATAAAATCAGAGATAGTCCATCAAGCAAAAAAGGGAAAGTCATACAAAGTTGAGGAAAGGACATCATGTAAATCATGTCTTCAAAATAACTATGTAATTTTGTTTTGTTTTAATCGTCAATAATATGGTTGCAGACTCAGGCACTTCATATAGATCATCCTGAAGAACATACAGTATATAGAGGGAAGTGCTAATGTCTTGAATAGGAATCTGGTGAACTAAGGGTACTGTAAAGTATGTTATTCTCATGTCAATCATCTTTTGTAAGTGTGGAACACTGCTTGAGCTCACAGACATACCAACATGCAAAAGGAATTCATTGTTGCTTACAAACAAAACAAAAAAAAATGTATTATTCTCACTTGTTTTCATAATTGTTTCCTTTTTTTAGGAATTTTAATCATGCTGTTTTAACAGCACAATATTTCAGGAAACAAAACTGAAAGCTTCATGTGGGAATCATATAGAAAAAAAGCTCCAGGTCTGCATGCAAAATTATTCACAGTATTTATTTTTTCATGTATCCTGGAATAGACATAATCAGCAAGCAATTCTGAGCCATAATGAACAGTCTGATTTATATGATCTGCATGAAGGATCTAACTATACAGAATTGTTCATTGTTAACTCTTAGGAAAATAACTAAATGTTAAAAATGCATAAAAAAAGATAAAAGATCTACAGAAGCAGATACATGTTAACTGAAACATAAAGAGGGAAAACATGGGATAATTACATTGTACATTTATGTTCATTGCAAACTGGCTTTGGATTTCTGATAATGTTCACATGATATGGATTTAAGTGAACTATTATTACATTTGTGATTTTTATTTTCAATGTATACTCTTCACAGGAGGAATTTGTAGCAAAGAACATGAATTTTACTGCTAATATTTCTCTTAGCACAATACATTTATATCCCTGTCCTCAACAAATATATTTTGTATATTTATTTCCAGGGTTTATTTTTCTGTGAACACCAGTCATCGAGTTACAGCACAAAGTGGAAAGAAATTCTCTAGAAGTACTTACCTTTAGGCACAGCAAAACTTCTTGATTATTTTGTTATGACTGAGTGAACTCCAACATCTCACCTATTTTAATTTTTACAGAAAGTTATATTAAACAATTCTTTTTTACAAGCAATGTAAATGGTTTCATGAAACTAGGCTATTCAACTGTATGGGGATGGGAAAGAGCTTGCAGCATCTGCATCACAGCTGGAAGCACAAAGGGAAAACTTACTTCTGTGCTTAGGAACTGCCAGATAAATGAGGATAGTACGTAACCATGTCTCCTACATCAAATGTAGGCACTTTAAACACTGCAGTACACGACTGTCCCCCTGCATGCTTTTTTCAGTCTTCTGAGAGCTCTTTCATTTAGTGAAGCAAGACTCCTCCTCGCTGTCTTCTGCCACACATGTAATGAGTACAGAGATCCAAAATGACAAACCAGTCCAACTTTTTTACAGCTGACAGCAAAATGTATTACTGTTAATTTTTCCTCTGCTCCCTACCAAATACTATTTGAATATCCTCTATCCTTCTGTTGAACAAGTTCGAAGATCCAAAAGATCCAAATCATCCTACTGAGATGCTTCTGCATTAATTTAACTATCATGTCCAAGTCTCGCATGAGTCAAGATAATTTCTTTTGGAAATAATGGTTTGAGGAGAGGGAAGAATACTGATAAAGTAACTTTTTAAAGACAGCATTGAAAAACATGGAATAAAAGACCATAGTGCTAGCAAGATTACCCTGAAGAGTCAAAGAATTAGTAAGAGATCTGGCAAACGTGCTTGCCTTTTATTTTTGAAGACTGTCTACACTGTAAAACAACTTTGAAAAAAAGAAGACTAAGAAGAAGAAAAATTACTTAATGTAAGCATTATTAATTTACTTTGCACTGTTTAGGATGCTCCAAGTGAGACAGAGGCTTGCTGAAATTTGTGGGAGATGATTGAAATTCTAGTTATGACCAGAAGGACCTCACCGCCTATCCTCATCTACTGCAATGTTGACTTTCATTACCAGCCTCACGGAAACACTTTTTAATGCACTTCTTTTACCTTACAACTGCCTTCCTACTTCTATTGCATTGTTATTGCTCCCATCTGTACAAATTATGCTATCAGAGGCTATCATATATTTTCTAGGTATAAAATATAGATATTTCTAGCATATAAGTTTGCTTGCTGTCATTGTAAATAGATTCGTTTCATCAGGATCACTGAATTTCATGGTTTCTTGGTAGACTCCTTTTGTAAGCATTTGCAGCTTGAAATATGGCCTTACGATAGCTGAAAGGAGAATGATATTGTGAGGGGGATTTCCTCCTGCTTTATTGCATTCTTCCTGTCATTTAATGCTGCTGTCTTTTTCAGAAGAGATGTATAAAAAAAATCATATAACACAGGCAGAAAAAATGCGAAAGCACCACTGCACCTTAATATTTCTTTCCCTAAACTGCGTAAGGACAGGATATTCTCAGAAATACAACTCTTACAGAAACATCAAGCACAAAGAATGTGTACAGGGTAAGGTTAACAATGACTCTGTCAAAGACAAGATCCTAATGACCCTTAACAGTAAACAGAATCAAGCCACATTTAAATAAGAATGGTTGAAATGACACAGTGCAATCCAACCCCTGCCGAATCTTGCCCTATCACTTATGAATAAAGATTGAATTCCAACTGCAATTATAGTCCTTCTCCAAAAGAAAGAATTTTTATAGACAACCTAACCTAATGGTGACAACCTTCAATTTACCAGATCCCAAAGTGCCATTTCTTCTTCTATAGCTTAAAATAATCTACATAATGTTAAATTGCACCTCATTCATGCTGTTCGTGATAGCCTTCTGAAAAGAAGGTCATTCAAAGCAGCATTTATATTTTGAAGAAAGAAAGAAAATAGCGGAGTCAAAAGATTTTTCACTGCTGGAGAGTGACCATAGCACTTTGCATTCTACCGACATAGGGAGTTACAACAAACTTGAATGTATGCAACTGAGTGAGAAAAAATTAAGACATGGGAACACACATATGGAGACTTTAACACTGTAATCAGGTTTTTAACTGAATACCTTTCCTTGAAGTATCAGACATGTTAAACCACAGCTGGAAGAAATGTTAATGTCTTCTGTGAAATACAGGTCAAGAGGATTGCTGGATTCAGAGGACAAAAGGTCATTCCAGAAGCAATGAATTGTTCCTTGATTTTAAGATTGTTAGGATGGAAAGGAATGAATGTTGAGATTTAACAATAAATACTTCAGAAATCAAACCAGATACAAACCCAGATAATCTCCACCCTTGTTATACTTAATTTCCATAGAATCATAGAACAATTTGAGTTGGGATGGACACTGAAGACTATCTAGTTCCAGCCTTCCTGGGTTTTATATGGATAACAAATAGGACAATTGAGTGGTTGCTCAAAGAGTCGGATCATAATTTTTGAAGAGTTCATGTGAGAAAACACTTTATGCCTACTTGTTGTGGTTTAAGCCATGAGAAGTATGTGGTGGTGAGGAGAACTTGTCGTGGTTTAAGCCACCAGCTACGGAGAAGGAGAAAAACGACGCTACTGCTGAACCCATGACAATACTCAATATACATTATTAGCCCCACCCTTATGCTCAGCAATTATTTTTTTTTTTTTCTGAAGAACTGCATCTAAAAAGAGCAGGAGCAACAGCATCACTATTAAAAAATCTTTTTTATTACTTTATCAGTCTGAAGAGGCAATTGGAAGGGTTTTAAACAAGTACCTGCAAACCTTGTAAGA
Source organism: Psilopsiagon aurifrons (assembly GCA_025447955.1). Taxonomy (NCBI): domain Eukaryota; kingdom Metazoa; phylum Chordata; class Aves; order Psittaciformes; family Psittacidae; genus Psilopsiagon; species Psilopsiagon aurifrons. Next base: position 11,417 of record JAOEHY010011706.1, read on the forward strand.
ATTCCAGAGACTTGGAAATCTAGAAGAGCAGATTTAACACCTCTGCTAGGACTCCCGCTCTTTGCAAGCTATGCTAATGCAATGCTGTGATTTACTCCTCACACTATTGCAAAAACCTTTAGGAGATCCCTGCAAACCCAAACATATCAGATAAAGCTTGCATTTATACTTAAACTGCGTAAATGTTTTTAACTGGAAAAGGCCTATACTCTTCATGCAGGTATTCCCATACCACTGGTCCAGTTCCCTTGGGAGTATGGATCTAGATGTTCAGCAAATAACTTTTGTATGTAACAGTACAGAGGTGCTTTAAGTTGCAATAAAAATCAATTTATCATCTCTGTCTTCATGCCATAAAATATATCATTTAGAATAAAGTACCTAGTTTATGATAAGCACAATCATTCTTCGAACTCCACTTATGGATTCTAATGGGCACCTAGCTACCACCACGCTAACAGACATCTGCATTTAGAAATCTATACCAGAAATCTTGATCTGATATTTGAAACCACCTAATGGGAAATGCACCCTCAGATCTGAGAAAATAATTGACTTGAGAATTTTACTGGTTGGGAGAAAGTGATGAAATGCTGCTTAATTTTGAGAATTTAAGACTGTCACAAACATTCACTTTTATGCCTAGTCTTCAGAATTTTCCAATGTTAACAAGGACAATCCCAATTTACAATTAACAATGTAAGAGCAAAATATTTCTTCAATGAGAATAGAAACATTATGTAAAACATAACATATTTACCTTATGTGAATGAAAAATAAGCTTTCTGGCAGAAAAATGATCAGGGTCAACTAAATAATCTCTGCAGAATCTACTTTCCCATAGCAAAACATATTAATTATCAGTTTGTCATAATCAAGATCACCTTGCACTTTATTACTTCCAATTTTCAAACCATCCTATCACTCTCACAGACTGTTACTACATGGTCATTGACATACAAATACTGATGTGATGATGCAACTTTCAGAAGCCTTGGATGTATTAAAATGTACTCAGGTCCTTAGTCACGGAGCACATCAATCTGACGCAAGTATTAAACATACTGTTTATCTAAAAATTTGTTATACTTGTTTAACTGATGAAATGGCTCCAGGATTTAAATCATTCATTACTTACCCCTGCTCTTTGAACTTCCAAGAAAATCGCTCTTTGAAATGATTTCTCCCACACTGCCAATTCGCTGCCCAGCTCTACATTGAAATAATGATTCTTGCCATGTCCAACCATAACACTGAAACAATACGGCCTCTGGTCTTGAAGATCAAAGTCCTGATGAATACCTAAATACAAGTTTGCTTGTAGCCAGCAATCATCAGCAAGCCAAAGCTGAAAGACATGTTTCAGTATATGATTCTTCATCTAGCAAAAACAGTTAAAGCAACATTGTCTTCTGTAAGTAATGGGTACTCGGATATGTTATGCCATTCTGTTAATAATTACCTTGAACAAATGTTCTGAAAATTGAGTAATAATTTCACAGACAACTTATCTCTTTGCTTCTTATTCACTTTACCCTGTATCAAGTAATCTGAGCTACTTCTGCAGCTCCAAAATACAGTCAAAGTTACCTAAGCAATATATGCATAATTTAAAAAGAGTTTGTAAAATACTATATTGTATATAGTGGATATAATACTGTATCCAGTGAAAAGAAAGGAAATCCCTGAATTGTCTGAACTCAGTTCAAGAGCTGTGTACTCGCTTTACAGAAGAATATGACTACTCCATTCTAACTGGGTTCCAATATGCTAAACACCAAAGAATGCGTTAATTTATCAAGCACTGAAGGGCTAATTCTGGAAATGATAATTTGAGCTTCCAAATGCCCCCTAAGAGCTGTCAATGCTGTTCAGCAACTACAAAGGGAGTGAAGTGAGATCCTACCAACACCTTCAAGATGAAGAAGAGAAACTTCATAATAGTCTTTTATAATTAAAAAAAAAAAAAATAAAAAAAATAAAATCCCTGCAACAGAATGTTTTGTAAATGAAAGCAAATTCTTACCAGAAACTTTTAAGACTTCATTGATTATCACACATGTAAATAAAAAGAAAAGTAAATAAAAAAAAATATACTTTGTACCTATCCAGGTACTTTCAGATGGGAACTGAAAATATTGCTTGTTCTGGTCAATTACTGAATAACATAAACTAGCAAATATAATATTCTGCAATTTACCCAAGTCAATCAAGTTAACTGTAAACTAAGGATGTTTTGTGGGACACCTCAGAAGCAGCCACCAAGGTACACAGCACTTTGTTGTTAAAAACAGCCCTGAAGCTATCCAAGAACAGTATTGAGGAAGTTCAAAATTTATTTTACGATGCTCCTTTAGACTGTTTAAAGTGAAAAATGGAACAAAAGACCTATATATAATCTGATGCTCAGCAGCTATGGAGTGACAGGTTTTACATCTACATCTGCTTCACAACTCAATGCTGCTCATTCTGGCTTGCAGGACATTATCTTAATATTTTTTACTTTGTGCATGAAAATGAGATGTGTGAAAATACCAGGTAATAAAACAACATAAAATGACTTTCTTTTAAAAATGCGTCTAATATTCTCACCCCTGAAAAATACAGGTTTTCAGGAGCAGTTTCAGTAAGTATGGAGTATGAGGCAAGGTATAGGGAGAAACGTGATAAAAGTGATTATGCTTTCAGTCATCTGTTTCTTACTACTAAATGTTCATGAATAAGCAAGAGCAGGAGATATATGCACGTTTGTGTATGCAAGTGTGCACCTATATGTACGTATACACATCTACAAATCTAAAACATAGCAAATATTTTGTTTTATAATGTAATTTCCATATTGGATTCTTATTTTTCATGTCAAACTATTGTGTCATAATAAACAGAGATGGCAAGGTGTGTAACAGGTGCACCTCTCCTTAACATCCATCTTCTGCGAAAAGATCTGACAGCGATCTCCACCACACCTTTGCACTGGTTCTAACTAGTTTCTGAAAATCTTTAAGAACACTATCCCCAAATGGCAGTTTTTATGACATAAAACTCCATTTTTCAGTCTCCAAGGTAGAAACCCCAACTGTTTAGGATCTGTTCCTATTTTTTTGATTTACTCAGTTTGCCTCACTGTCATTTCTGTGAAAGAAACAACAGAAAAGAGGTTAAAGAGTTGAATTTGAGCTTTTGCACTTTAACTAATGTATTCATGAAGACTGGCAATTAAGCATTCATTTGTTAAAATGTCAAGAATATTAAAAAGTTGAATCCTGGGTAGTTTACTTCCCACTGCTTTTCCTTAATGAAAAAGTAGCACAGAATTTGCTTTAAGGACAGATTATCCTTGAAATCATGAGAATATGCAAGGAAGGACTGAGTTTCAGAGCAGTAGTAACATTTAAAGAAGAAAAAAATCCAAAACTCAAATCGCAGCAAAATCTTTCCAAAAGACATTATGAGTTTATATTTCATTGGTGCCTGACTTATTTACCAGAATAAAAGTAAATTTTAAAGAAGATTAATGGACAGAACTTCCCCCCTCCACCCCAACACGGTCCCACTCAATGATTGCTGGTTTACAACAGAATAAAAACAGGCAGTGATGAAATGCAAAATTGGCAGCTGACATTAGCAGCTCTTTTAGCAGCTTATTAAAGGGACTGACACCTCTCTTAAAATGCAGGTGTAGGATCATTTGAGATATATTTTTTTGTGGATTTCTATCAAATTCCTTGTGTTCCTTGATCTGTTCTCTGTTGGTTGTGTACTCCTTCTTCTGTCCGTTGTAACTTTATCACTTTTTCAGTCTCTTTTTTGTTTGTTTGTTTTGTTGCTCGTTTTGTTTTGTTGGTGCTGTTTGTTTGTTTTTAATCAGTCAAAAAAACTGGTACAGGAAACATGCCCATGTTTCTGCAAGTCAGCTTGGGACAATTAGCTTGAGCAATCAGGACCCAGAAACTCCCTGTCACCCCATCCTTTGAAGAATTTGGATATTTAGGGCTACAGAGAACTCCTCTCTGTGATGAACAGGGCAATAAAGGAGAATGGAGTGTTATTGTTAGGTGTGTGGATATTTTTGTTTGTTTCCTTTTATTTTTTCTTTCTGTAAATTGCCCTGAATAACTGTGTTGAACTGGGAAGAAAACCCAACCCAAACCAAAAAATATAATCTGTTCTCCTTTGGTGCAATGTTAAGTCAGGACGTGTATTGGTAACAGAGCAACAACCTTCCTTCTCTACATTAGGACAGAGTTGAAGGATGAATAGCAGAGAGGACAGTGGCTGGTGAGAAATAAAGCTGCTTTGTAATTTTTCAGTGAAAACAGCATTTTACCTAAAAGACCAATATTTTTGGTTTTGGTTTTGTTTTTTCCTGGTAATATGTTTGGTTTTACTCCCTTAGGATCTCATCTAGCCATACCTCACCTGCAAAACTGATTAGCAGGTAGAGAAATAAATCTGTCTGATGAAATTTATTAGAAAATACCTTCTGTAAGTCAATTCTTTAAACAGACTACTAAAGTTTTGCCCAAAATCCTTGCACAGACAAATTAAACAGAAACCATGACGTTGTCTCTAGGTGGTGGAAAAATATCAAGAATTCTGTAGTACATAAATGCACCACGTTGCTATTTGAAAGGTCAAACACACTATAATACTCGGAAATTACACATGATCTAAAAAGGACATAATTTAATACTACTAATTACTGAAATTACCAAAGTATCTTTATATAGATCCGGCATTACAGTAATAGCAATCTCCATCACATTCACTTAAGAAACCGACTAAGAAAAAAATGATATCCAGCTGCATTATGCTTAGCTCATGCAAAATATACTTTATACAACCAGCTCTAATATTGAAAATTTTCTTCAAAATGGAAGCATTTTAGTAACCTGCAGACTTGGAGCTTAATCCATTTTCTTATACTTACATAGCTAATGCACTAGCAATTACAAATACTTTCTTAACAACAGATGAACTGTTTGAATGTTATCTGCTCCTAGTTGAGGTTAACTTGACCTTACCATTAACAGGAAAAGGCAAGCTTTCTTTACTAAACAATATCATTGTAATTGTTAGGAAACCTACCTTGTGAATTTTAAATAGAACCTCACAGAGGTTGTAGATTTTTTCAGCTCGCACCCAGTCTAGTGTGCTTACCTATAATATCAAAAGAAAATATAAGGAACAAATTCTTTACACTAAAATAAAAAATATAAAATATTTCACCCATCATTGTTCTATGCATGCTCTAAATATTGGCAAATTACTACATTTCATATCCAGCATTTATTAAAAACAGTCAAATAGCATTCAATTTTTACAGAAACAGCATCTGCAGGAGTCTTACTATAATCAGATGGATTTCATTATAAGATTTTTAATTGATTTTTTTCCCCATTATTACTACAGCATGATGGAAACATCTTTGTAATCTCTGTGATGAGTTATATATTTATTTTCCAGTACGCTATCACAGAAAACTTAGAGTATCAAACCCAGTCATTCAGTTTCATGTCTCAAAAAAATCTTACAATCAAAAGATCAAGACGTGTTCCTAATTTCATATTTGAGTTTACATAGACTAGGGCACCAATATCTTAATATTTCTACCAGAAACTGAAAAGGGCTGTGATTGCAATATTTGAAATTAAGAACATAAACTGTGTGCTTATTAATGGATATAAAAAGGCAGTTTTGGTTTTCTTTTGATTTCATTACTTTATCCTGTTGGCATGATAGGCTGCTAAAATTTAATGCTTAGAATATTTGAAATTTTCCCTAAATTCCAGTTCATGCTATAATATCTGTTTTGTTTTAAAAACAGTACCTAGCCTATGTAGTTCCATTGGAAAAATGCAAGGGGAATACACATTATTTTGCTTATATATTTTAGAGCAAAATCCTAGCTCTTGGTTAATGCACAGGAATGGTTGCATATGTGAAGAATTTGACTAAATTGTAACTCTGAGACTTTTAACACATGGATATAAGTTTTTTGGTGCCTCTAAGAGCAACTTGAATACTACAGCATATCCATTTTTTCCTGTTGTTGCCACCTCCCAAAATGAAGAAAACGGAAAAAATTATTTAAGTAAAGCAAAATTTGACTGTAAACCATCTGGCTTCTGTGGATGAAACTTAACTAGGAAAAACTATGAAATTCAGTATCATATTTTTTTCTGTATTCACAGAGGCACATAGCTCACCTATAATAATCAGTCTTGTTCCTGATGTTTTGCAGGAAGATCAGCATGGGCTTTCCTTTAATTTATTCTTAAAGTTGAATTTCCAGGTCTTCGTAAATTCCAAACCATTAAGCAAAATTGTAATAAAATGCTGAAAGTCTAAACCAGTACAGCACTTAGAAGCAGGCTGATGTGAGTTCTACTGTTAAAAGTTATTTAAGAGTGCTGTTGGAGGAGTAACATGAGCTTGGTGCTAGTCTATTTCTAATCTTAAATGCTTTTATGTCCACTACAACTGAAACTAATTAAAATTATTATTGAGTAAATCTCACAGCTATGTGTTTCAAAGTAGTGTTTCACAATTTACCTGAATTCTTTCTTCTTCATGAGAAAACCATCCCACCTAAATTTAGACATGAACAGTGTCTAATCTCAACAACCCAACCTAATTCTTGATAAACTAATCTTAATGTCAACATATTGGGAAAGAATTAAAATAAAACTAACAAACAAACAAAAAACCAACAAAAATGGTTGCCCTTTCTTCCAGTTAGTCTCTAAGTTTATATTAGATCTTTATGTTTGAGATTACTAAATTTATTTGAGATGAATTGCCTAATGCAAACACGACTGAAGACCTCTGGAAAAGCAAATTCAATCAGAACATATTTTTCAGGATATATACTGTAGGGTTCTCCATTTGACAGTTTTTATATTTTAACAATCAAACGTCTCTTGAATACAATGCATGTGATAGAATATGCAAAACCATGCTATGTACTTTCTGTTTTATTATGAGCAATTTCTTATTATAAATTAATGCTTGATATATTACACATTGTTAACTTAAAAAGTCCTAAGAACTATTTCAAAGGAACTTCATCAAATTTAAATCTAATGTTAGATGTTTTAGAAAGTTAAAACAATTTTAGATATTGTACTTGTCCTCCCATCACTTCATAAAATAACAGTTTTCAGCCATAGATTTCTGATTTTTAGATATCTGTTACTTTTTTCCTTCTAGGAAGGGTCCATTCAGTATTTTATCTGAGTTCTGTTCTTTAAGTCTTGCTACAAGTAAGAAATAACACAAGTTTAGAAACAACTAAAACTGAGGAATTACAAAGCTGATTCATAAAGAAATATTGTGCATTTAAGCATGCTCACATACAGTAAGTGCTGCAGATTTTTGCTTAATCTTATTTACAGGGAGATATTTTTTAGTTTGGTGAGTGTTTTGAAATGAAAATTATTAAATAATACAGGCTTTGGCCCATTACTTTTGGTCCTCAAAAGGCATCTTCATGTTCATTGCAAACTGATATTTACAGCCTAGAATGGCAGCCAGTTCATTATTTGGTCTTGAATTTCTCAAAGGGAAAGATTCTTTTCAATCTATCTCAGTTAAAAGCAGGAGAATCCTTAACGCCTATTAGTGGTTAGACAAGATATAAAAGTATAAGCACTGACATAATCTGCTCTTTATGAGACTGAATTTAGTGATGCAGACTATAACCTAAAAGGTGTTGAGACATGACTGACCTTTCACTTGCTCATATCCTTTGTTTTGATTCATGAAGATTAATTTAAACCATTGGGGTTCTTTGCTGCTATTAATGCTGCTACCACAGACAATAGTGACACTGCTGTGCCATTAAATTCTGTCTGAATACTTCAGCCTTCTCCCCATTATCGTGTGCATCTCTTTCATCCTTGGACTCTCTGTAACCTCTTATGACTTTTTCAGCAAAGATAGCTATCGATGCTGATAACTGTCAGCTGTTACCTATATAAAACAAGATATTCTTTTACTGAATATGTCAGGGAAAGGCTACTATACTTATAACCGAGAGTGAAACAGTCTGAATATCATAGTGTGCAAGGTCATCAGGAGAACACGAATGACATGTTGAGGGGGATTTTAAGGAGGGGAAACAAACATACTACAAAGGGATACTAGAATCCAAAGTGACAGCTGACATTACTTATAGTTTTCTCAGAACTATCACAGTATATCCAAGTTTAAAATGTCATTGTTATAGATTGCTTTAAAAAAAAAAAAACAAACCCACAAATGATCATATACTTCTAGTCAACAAGAAAAGATGGAAAGAATCAGAAAAGTTTGAAAAAGTGCAATATCCCTCATTTGCCTTAAAGGATGTTTTAGTTTATTTCAGGCTTCTCCATCTTCATGCATTTAATAACTGGGTAATGATAAGTAACTAAGGTAAGTAAGATACTGAAATATATTTCTTAAGCAATAAGTTTTTCTCATTATTTCCACTTGGAATGTAGGTATTCCATACATTTCAATTTCTTGGGATTATTTTAGCATAACAAGGTAATTATTTTTAGTAAAGCATCTAACAAAATGTTTCAAAAAAGAAATATTCAAAATTAGTCACTTAATAAGAAATACTTTCACTCATACAAATTTAGTCCTGAAAGAGAATCAATAATAATGTAAAAATTCATGGAAGTACCAATGACCATTCACTGAGCTTCCACTTTAACTCTTATTTATCTAATATGTGAATTTGTGACCAACAGTAGGTGAATGTTATTGTTATAAACTTGATGGATGGACCAGCCAGTGGATAAAGAATTAGCTGGATGGCCACATGCGTCAACAGCTCAATGTTCAGCTGGAGATCAGTAACGAGTGGTGTTCCTCAGGAATCAGTGTTGGGACTGATCCTGTTCAACATCTTTGTCAGCTACATGGACAGTGGGATTGAGAGCACCCTCAGCAAGTTTGCCGATGACACCAAGCTGTGTGGTTTGGTTGATATGCTGGAGGAAAGGGATGCCATTCAGAAGGGGCCATGACATAATTGAGAGGTGGGCCAGTGCCACGCTTCTGAAGTTTAACCATGACAAGTGCAAGGTCCAACACATGGGTCGGGGCCATCCCAGGCACAGCTACAGGTTGGGCAAAGAAGAGATTCAGAGAAGCTCTGGTGTATTGGTCAATAGGAAACTGAACATGAGACGGCTTCAGGGTGAGCTCGCAGCTTAGAAAGCCAATTGTATCCTGGGCTGCATCAAAAGAAGTGTGACCAGCAAGTTGAAGGAGGTGATCCTGCCCCTCTCCTCTGCTGTTGTGAGACCTCACTTGGAGTATTTTGTACAGTTCTGGTGTCCCCAGCTTAAGAGGGAGCTGTTGGAACAAGTCCAGAGGAGGGCCACAAGGATGATCAGGGGGCTCGAGCACCTCTGCATATAAAGGCAGGCTAAGAAACTTGGGGCTGTTCAGCCAGGAGAAGAGAAGGCTGAGTGCAGACCTCATAGCAGCCTGCCAGTACCTGAAGGGGGCCTACAAGGATGCTGGAGACAGGCTTTTCATC
>JAOEHY010011706.1:21054-38832 GCA_025447955.1 Psilopsiagon aurifrons
GGCTGAGTGCAGACCTCATAGCAGCCTGCCAGTACCTGAAGGGGGCCTACAAGGATGCTGGAGACAGGCTTTTCATCTGGGACTGCAGTGATAGGACAGGGGGACAATGGGTTCACACTTAAACGGGAAGTTCAGGTTAGATACTGTGAGAGTGGTGAGATACTGGAACAGGTTGCACAAAGAAGTGGCAAATTCTCCCTGGCAGTGTTCAAGGCCAGGTGGGACAGAGCTTTGCGTACATGGTCTAGCATGAGGCCCACGGCAGGGGGTTTGGAACTAGGTGATCTTAAGGTCTTTTCCAATCCTAAACATTCTATGATTCTATGATTTTATGTTTTCTATTGGAAGACCAATTGCTTACCTAACACAATGCATTATGTGTTATATTAAATACTTGGGTTTATAGATATTTGGATATATTATTCCTCAGAAAGACTCCAAAATAACATTGTAAACTCACAGATAACAGTGAGCTGATCAAAAAGATTATAAAAAGGAACAAAGATAGAAAATAGGAACCCAAAGTTACAATTTTAAGTCCATAGTGAGAGACTGAAGTAAGTATGTAGAGTTACAAAAGTGCCAAATACTGCAGTACTTTTTATCTCAGCAAATACAGAAAACATTTGAGTCAAATATAATTTAAAAAACAAAACAAAACAAAAAAACCCTAAAAGTTATTCAAAAGGAAAAAAATACTAAGAAATGTTCTTGAGATGAACTATGATATAGCAGTGTAAGAAGTCAAGAGTTTTCCAAAACAAATTAAACTTGATGGTACAAAATACACACTAAAGAGTGGTCATATTCTAGTAAGTATGTGAACAAATTTAAATGAAGAATTGTGTGTAGAGTTATGAAGTTCACCAAAAATATTCATGGTCAAGTCTACGCTCTCCAAGTCATTCCAGGTCTCTCCTAATACATTACATTGACATTATAATGTATGAAATTACAAGTACTTAGAACTTACATAGCAGGGCTCTCGAACATTCGAAGCACTGCTCATGTGCTAATCACATTATACGAGCTTTCTTCTCTGTAGTATTTTTACAGGTGGAACTATATTTGTTACTTTCATGTAATTCTTGCATTTCTTCCTTTTTTTAAAACTGTAAGCACCACATGGAGTGATTGCTTAGATGCCTTTATGCAAACCACTTCAGTGCTATTTATTTAATCATGCTGAAAAAGATAGTTTTGTAATTAAGGATAACACAACAGCTCCAAATATATGTCGACTTTGAAGACTTGATTGTAAAAGCCACAGTGAACTATGTGGAAGACAAAAAAATGAACCAGTATAAACCTCCCATATATATAGCCTCTATTCCATAAAACCAAAACATTGCATTTTTCTGGAAATTTTCAATGACATGAAAAAGTAGTTTTGTTTGGGATGACAATTTTGAATACTGCCTTGCCAATTTCTTCTAGAATGTGAATTTAGAACCTTTTCAAGATCTGAAAATTGACAGAAATGTATCAGATGCTTTTAGGATGTAATAAAATACTGCTTGCATATTAACATTGACATAATAATAATTTCTATTCATTCAGTTGTGTTTTTCACATCTGAAGTTTTCAGAAATGTGTCATAATTCTAATATACTAATCTGTAAAGGAAATCTGAGAATTTCTTACATACAGTCAGATAAGCCACTTTAGGTATGCAGAAAGACCATTCTCTGTTAATCACATAATTCTTGATATTTACTTTAATGGTGAAGCTTCAACATTTTTGGAAACACCATCTGAGATATTGTTGAAATTGAGTATAAATAGAGTATTGTTTTCCATAGTAATTTCTTTCATATTATGATATTCACATTTTTTCCGTATTTTTTTTAATTTGTGCCCATGGCTAACTACTTTTTTCATTCTTAAGAAAGTTAGCAGCTGTATTTACATTCATATAATCTTTCATACGCAATAATGTAGAAAAAGAGTAGAAATTGTACCAGATCCTTTTGCAAGCAGCTGCAAAGTTATGCACAAGGTCATTACAACTAAAGATAACTGTAAGTCATCTACTCTGTGCCCACTATATTGATACATTGATATACTACACTGATTCCATATACGAATAGCAGTAACTTCACAGACATATCTCTGAAATAAAACATGTTAAACTCTAATCTTTTAAAGATCAAGCAAGTTGAAACATCTGTTTTTCCGAGATAGAACAATCCATTTTTTAAATATCTTGTCTGCCCTCATCAGACTGATGCCCAGCCAGTCTCCAAGCAATGGCTACTTTTGAAGACCAAATCCCTGTTCTTCTTGCTGAGCATGATGGTTTATGACATATAATATCCCTTTTGGTCTATTTGGGTCAGCTGTCCTGGCTGTGTCCTCTCCCAACCCCTTGGCCACTCTCACCCTACTTGCTGGGTGAGCAGTGTGACAAACAGAGGAATGCTCTGCAAGTACTGCTCAGCATCAGCTAAAACACTGACTGCTGTACTAGCACTGTTTTATCACAAATACAGTGCCATATGGGCTGCTGTGAAGAAAGTTACCTCCATGCAAGCCAGGTCCAGTACATGCCCCACAGAGGAACAGGGCAGCTATAGTGACTGAGGGCTGCTCTCTCTGGGAACCAGGTAGCTCCCCATGGACAGGGATGGGCTGAAGCTGGGTCTAGATGTGGGCCAAGAACATTGGAGCCTGTAGTTGGTCAGGACAAGACTGTGGGGAGCTGGAGACTGGTCCTGCTGCATTGCTGGGGCAGGGAGGGGCTGCAGTGGGGTCCTGCGTTGTAGGAAGGGTCAGGGAGCCACAGATAAAGACTGTCAGGACAGTCAGAGTTGGAGGTCCCCTCAGGAGACTGATAATCAGCTTTTTAGACCTGGGTTTGAATTCTTCAGGTGGGTGACTGTTGGAAACTGCCAGTTTCCCATTTTGTGTTTTTTTTTTTTTTCTTATAAATATAAAGAAAACTGTCAACATGTTTTATGTTTTATAGGCTCTGCCACACTTACTGGTGTATCTGAGTAGTGAGATGACATAACACATTGACAGAACCAGTCCCCTTTGTTCAGTTTTTTGAAAAGCCACTGTTTTCACAACAATATTAAGCAGAAATACAATAGACTGTAGTCGATACTGACAAGTAACATGGTATGAATACTGCCATTCATCCTCACTTGTCTGTTCTTAGTAGAGTACTGAATATGATAAACAAAGTTGTTTATCCCAAATTGGTACTGTGTAGATGGATAGTTTTAATTATACCAAAATGTTTCTTCATTGTGTATTTTCAAAAAAAGATCTGAAAACAATAATTAAAATTTATAAAGAAAAAGCATTCATGTAGTTTGTTATTTATTTGTTTAATATTTTTTGCATAGTTTTTGCATTTTAATTGGATTGAAATAATTGAATCAAAGCTTAGTTCCTTGACTTAACATATAAACAATTTTTAGACGGGAAAAATTCCCTCCTTTTCCTAAATCTGCTGTTTCATTTTTAGGGAGAATATTGTTGGCTACTTAAAAATGCTTGAAGTTAATAGGAATCATTGGATGCAGAATTTAAAGAAAAAGAAAATGTTACTGATTGCTTTTCATTTTGGTTCATAAATATGGTTTGAAGAGTATGCACTTCTCAAAGGTACTGCAGATAGTGCACATGGAAAGGATCAGATTCTTTTGAATAGCTGAAGAAATGGGAGACTAACCACCCTCTGAGTACAACTGGCAAGAAGCTGCATAATGGAAATTAGAACATTCTAATTTTTTCGAAATTTGTTTAAAGCAAAAGATGCCTGGAAAAAAAAGGAAGCAAGGATAAAACAATACCGTGTGGTAAGTATGGGTCACTTTTTCAGAGTTTAGAATGCTACAGATTCTGTCTGGTTTATCCTTTTAAATTAATGTTTCTTAGGGTTTAGGCTTTTTTTTTTTTAGAGAAGTGTTAGATAGGTCATCTGTTGTAAGGCAGAGTTCTCATTACTAGCTATGTAAATTACCAAAGCAAGACGATGTCATCTGTTCAAACTGTACACTTATGATTGGATTCTCTGAAACAGTTCAATCCCTTGCCTGTGTGCAAAATCCACAAGTATCTACTAATAGTATGGATTGTGCACTTCATGATGGATCTTCTCTTTAAGAGAGTAACTACCAAATCATCACATCTATGAAATACCTTAGAATAAATTAGCCAAGAAATATTGGGACAAACAAACCAGAGAAAAATCTGAACCTGACATCTAGAAAGAGTGAAACATGTACTCCCTATTGGAAATTCTTCGAGTTTTCTGGTACAGTAGGACTTTCAGAGGACCTTGGAAGAGGTTAAATATCTATTGAAATACAGTGACTTCTACGGTTTTAACTTCTGAAATCTCAGCTGACAACTCAACTTCGTAAGGAAAAACAAACCCAGCCATAACAAATAGGCTTCCATTTATAATGAAACTGTCACAAAATACAAATTTTTTTTACCGGTGGAGTGCTGAAAATATAGAAGGATGAACCCTTCAGTGCAAGAAACTTAAATTTGTAGAGTGGAGATGAATCAATTCCTTCAAGTCTCTCATTTACCCATCCCATGTGTATGACCTGTAAAAGAAAATAACTGAAAATTAAAGCTCTATTTTTCATTGAATCATAAGATATATCTGTATAGGTTAATCCTTTCCTCAAAGAAGAGTGGTCGTATTACAAAAGCATGCATCTTCTACTTCACATTTGCCTTCCCACCACTTCTACAGTCTTGACGTACATGGTAACATGCCATTCTGTCAGAATTCCTTGAAGAGCCCTTGCAAGCACATATTGTCTGAATTTTATCTGAAATAATCATCATTGTAAAAGCTACCTGTGTATGTCTCAACAGACTCCCATTTGAGCCAGCAAAAAAAGGTGTACTGAAATATTTCAGTCAGCAGTTTATAAAATACATGTTCCTGCAGAATCTATAGCACAGTCAAAACTTGGATACACTGAAATTTCTCATATATGTACCTCTAAAGAATTGCATCTGAAGAAATAAACAGCTTTTTGTAGGCTGTTTGCCACTAGCAAAAAAGTATCTGTCACACTGATTGTCTTTCAGAGTTTGTGTACCTTCTTATATATGCACTTTATCTCATGACAATTCATGTTCTCATAGAATTAGAAGTCAAATTCAGTTGTTACATAGTTTTTCTCTAACAGTATTACAACGCATGCCTTTATATTTCAGGTAAATTAAAGAAAAATAATGATGTAAAACTGCATTCTTCCTTTCTGAGATAAATCCAAAAAATACAATAATAATAAAAAGAATATAATTAATGTAGTTACCCACCAAAATTAACAAACAAAAATATTTAGGCTTCATTTTGCAAACATTAACATGAACAGATTACCCTTGAAACAGGTACTTGAATTTATACTGATACAGCAATCTGAATATACAGCTATTGTTGTATACTGTTAAGCTTGCTTGTTTGCAATTAAGGCTACACTTATGAAAAATACTGACTTACACAGGGGAAAAAATGTCATAGTGCTTGTGAATATACTGAGCTCAGAGAGCTTTGGTGAAAGTCAGTGGAAGCAGCCTGAAAAAGACATTCATTAAAATGAGTGAAAATATCAGCATTTGTCCTTTGGATAAAATTGGAAAAATGCGATGATCTCAAGAATGTTTTTCTATTGAAAGCCCAGTGTGTATACCTGCTGTTATTTTAGCAACAGACCACAGAGATGGCAAGTATGGACAGAGGGCACCTAATAGTATAGATGCATATAGATATATAAGCATGACATACTCTTGTGTCATAAAAATCTCACATGTTGTTTTCTAATTTTGTTATTTAATGTATCTATTCTGTCTCCTACTAAGCAGTTTATCAAGAAATAAATAATAAATAATTAGCTAGACAGTCATCCCCAATACTCTTCTACTGAGGTCTAGCATTAACATTTCAACCAGATCTAAGAAACAGCACAATAAATACAGCAGCCCTTCCAGTTCTCAAATTGCTATTCTGTAAATTTAATAACTCTCATTAAAACATTGTTTCTACAGTAAAGATTTAGAAATAGTATGTTTTGATATTTCATTCCTTTAATGAATATACTATAGTATTGATAATGTACTACAAACTGTATTCCATATTATCAGTGTGGTAATATCATATCAAATAATGCAGACAAACAGAATAATGTCCAAATCACAGGGAATAAACAGTACAATATTCTCCTGATTAATGACTTGCAAATGGACACCATTTATTAACCTGTAACAGCATTAAAATCTTTGCTAAAATCCAAGTTTACTGATTAAATTGATAAATCAATAAGCAAAGGATATGGCTCTATTATGTTCTTCATTCGTCATCATCACCATTTATTCTTACAGCAGCATCCAACAAATAATTTTGGAATTGTTCACCATGCCAAGTGGCAAAACTACGTCACAGATAAATTCCGCAGCTTGCCTAGGTTGTTAATCAAATATATTAAAGCAAATATGACACATTCTGATAAATATAACAATATATATTGTTACAAATCAAAGCTGTTCATTTAATAGACTGAAAGAAGGAAAACATGAAGTTCCTACTTGATCCTCCGAGCAGGATAGTACTAGAAAACTGGAATTCCAAAATACATGTGATTTCCTATGACTGACAGGAAAAACTTGATTTATTTAGTTGACAGAAACCACAGGTTGGAATTCATGTGAAGGCTCTATCGTTGTATCTTATCTATGGCTGCAAGATGTGATAGGAGTGCCAAATATTATAACATCAATTCAATGTAGCACTTAATCTTCTGGGTAATTTTCTTAAGTATGTATTTAGCTACAAACACAAGACTGCATTTTCTAATTAGCAGCAGACTTTGTGTTTGGCATCTGTTCCAAATGTTTTACTGAAATGGAGCTGTATTATTGCTGTTTTATTGCAGCCACATCATACTGTGACCAGTCTACCCATGTTAGATCAGAATCAAGAGACTTGGTTTGAAGTATGCCCTTCTCCACACAATGAAACAGTTTTTTATAGTTATTAACAGTTATAAACTCAATGTTAATCTGCTCTGTATTGTATGGCTTTTCTACTTACTGAATTATTAGAACATTGTGGTATCACTCTAAATATATATGGATTGTACTAAGGTCACCTATTCATTCTACTTCATTGAAGTCTACACAAAACCAAACAGTAATATTTCAGAAACATTTTGAATACATTGATCTGAATATTACTCTGCTTGACTGAAATGACTAACAAAAAATCCAATTCCAGGAAAAAGAGCTTCAATCAGAAAAACACCAAATATTAGACTATCAAATCAAAGAGCAAGTTTTAGAACCCTTAAAAATATGAAAGTACCCTTTTTGTTTTTAAATCTGATTCTAACTCCCAAGATAGATCAGAAATTGAGTAAAAGTCTTCAAATTTTTATTTTCTGTAAAACTATCATTTAGCTTTGTATTGTCAATATAATTTATGGTAACTGAAACAATTACTTACCTAACAGTAGAAATAAGAAAGAAAATGATCAGCTGATTTACCTTTACAAAAGAAAACAAAAACTTACACGAAAAGATTACCTAGTACATTATAGTTCGGTGTCCTTAAGACCAAACAAAAACCCCAACACAACAAAACAAAACCCACCTCAAAACAGTAAAAACCCTTCCAAAAGTCCCAAGATTATGGTTTCTCTGTTAGCACCATGAAACACCTAAGAAATGAACGTGCTAGTAAATAAAATGTTGCATTTTATGTACTTCCTAAGGCACCTATAAAACGAATGTCTGCATCAAGTTGTTCAATTTTTTATTTTTTTTAATGAGGATGTGAAAAAATTCAGCAAACAGAACATTTGTAGAGCACCTTGAGATTTGGAGAGTATCTCTGCAGAGTGATGATTGAACTCTCAGTACTTGCATACATTTAGAGAAACATAGTACAACTAGAAGACAGACAAGGTTTCTGTTTGTCCATTTGTTTTAGAATTTTTGTATATTGAGGAGAAAAGGAAGGGAAAGAATATGGAATATGATTGTTCCATCAGATATAAAAGACTGAATCAGATACTTCCTTGGGAAAGAAGCAATAGTTAGGCTAAGTAGCTGAAGAGGGATAGCAACTGCTGGAAGATAAATGGTGAGATCATTGGGTATAGAGCTGCATTGCTGTTATTTGCATGGCTTGGGGATAACAGGATGGCAAGCTAAAAGGTAGTTACTAATGAATATGAAAGAGGAGGAGGAACAGACTTTGCAAAACACCTAGGAGAAGAAAGAAATCAATCCAGTTAGATAAAAAATAAACAGAAGAAAATATGAAACTAAAATAAAAATAACAAAAGAAGAACAGCATACAAGTATATCAAGAGGGAAGAATCAATGAAAAAATATTTGGGAGGGGAAAAAAAAAACACAGAAAAGAGGATTCCCAATGTATACTTGCCTATAAAGATAAAAAGTCCTTAAAAAAGTAAAGAAGGAAAATGGAAGTAATTCCTTTATTAGAATCAGTAATTAACTTATGTAAATATTGAAAAAGTAATAAAATTATGCACCTTTTTATAGAGATATTAGAAAAATTTAATATTTCTTTTTCTTTCCACACATCTTTCTTATTGACTGATTTATTTAATGGTCATGTAGACCACAGAAATGGAGAAAGACTAATTATTCAGCTCAAGAGAAGTCTATATACAACAAAAGCAACCGAGTGTTGGTACTTAATAACAAGCTGCTTGTGGTTCATAAGTAGACTAATGAGATTTTAATGGTGTTTCAGTACATGAGTGTGAACATTAGGTCCAGGATAAAAACTGTTCTGCAGAACAGAAGTCTATATACAACAAAAGCAACCGAGTGTTGGTACTTAATAACAAGCTGCTTGTGGTTCATAAGTTGACTAATGAGATTTTAATGGTGTTTCAGTACATGAGTGTGAACATTAGGTCCAGGATAAAAACTGTTCTGCTATTTGGATTGAAACCTGCCATTTGAAGTTTAAGGAGTGCTCATAAGGCATAACACCACAGACTGTCTCATTCTTAGCTCTGCCTTCACCACTTTATTCCTATAATGTATAATCAATTTGAGATTGCTATTTGAAACTCTGTGGAAAATTACCCATACATCTGGAAAATTACCCATACATTATAGGTATGTTATTTTCTAATATGTTTTAATATACTTTTCAAAAGTTCCTGTAGGAACAAAATGAACAATGGAGCTCATTATGGGGAGATTAAACAAGTCACTAACAAAATGTAATCCAATCTTAGCAGATAAATGAAAGTTCTTATTTGTACTTATTATTTTCTACAGCAATAAAGCATCTAGATGCTACAATGACTGTAAACTTAATCTGTTATACTTAATAAAGCAATCAGTACATTTTGTATATAGTACTTCTAGTTTAATAGTTATGAAAAGTAAATGATGCAAAACACTCCAAAGGGAAATGAAGAAAGAAAATCAAGTAGCTATCTGATGTATGACACAGAACAGCTAGGTACATTCAAGTCACTGAAGTGGGACAAAAGTCTACAACAGATGCCTGTAAGCTAACAGTGTCATAGTACAAAACACAACAGAACAATACAAAAAATTAAGAAAGCAAAGAGAAGTACATCTTGAGGTAGCTTTTTTATCATTTCCAGAACAAGTGTTAGATCGCATGTTTTGAAAAGTAGATACTGGAAGAAAAAAAGAGCAGTCCTTTCACATAAAGATTTACTAAAAAAACCCCAAACAATAAACCAAAACAAACCTCCCAAAATTTGAGATACTAGAAGTTTTGATGCATTACATTAATGCTTTCCATTGTACACCAATTGCATTCAGCTATGTCCAAATTACTACTATCCAAAACACAGTGGTTTAAAGAGGAAACTACACAGGAATGCAGAAATTGTAACACTCAAGTGTTTAATGTTCTTTGGCTCAAGAATGAAATCTGTAAGTCTAAGCTGGGCATAGTCTGAATGCCACAAAGAGCACAACTAACCAGAGGGGAACAATAGAGACAGGTATGCATTGAATTTGTGTATCATCAGAGGAATGGGCTGCCTGTGCAAGATTTGGCTTATGAGTCTTTTTGGCTGGGTATAATTGTTTCTCATCTTTCTTAGCTTGTTTTAACAAGGAGGCTGGGAAAAACATCACTAGCTTTTTCTCATTACAGCCTCTTGTTCAAGTTAGGATTCAAAACACAAAACTCACTCTGGAAGACAGGTACCAGTAAGACGTCTTACTAGTTATTCAATCTTATACTAAAACAGCAGCACTCTTCGTGCAGCAGGAACTAAACAAACTAAATAAAAGTTGAAAACTCAGGTCCTTCACTTTTTTTTTCTTACATGTCTACGTTTTTTTTTTTCCAGCAATGCTACAGCAGCAATAAAATATACCTAACAACCCATTCTCTTCCTCACCAAATAAAGACTAGAATCTTTTCTTCTGCAGTTTGTGAAACTAAAAAGAGAAAACCTTTCAAAATACATCTGTTTGCTACAGCTGTGGCAAAAGAGTTCTCAAAGAAGAAAACAGTCTGAAATTTCAATGTCCATGCACATGTTAATCAATAAAATGGTAATTCTGCTCAAAAATGCAACATAATTTTAGTTGGAGAGTAATCCTGAAGAAGGATCTCGTAGGAATCTAGTGAAATCACAGTTTGCCAGTAATGAATGGAGAAGCAACAGGTTTTAAAAGCTGTGAAAAGTAGATGCCTGCGCAGAAAATTATATACTCTAAAATATTTTTCACAATCCACAAGGCAGAAATACACAAAGGATAATAATAATTGGTTGGGGTTCTTTTTAATTTTTTTTATTTTTTTTAATATTCTAAGAGCTAAGGGAATCTCAGGAAAACAGTTTAACTAGAGACCATGATTTTTCACAAAAGAGAGAATTGCCTCGTGCCACTCACTGCCAGAGACACTACAGACCTAGCTGACCACCACTGACAAACATATTAGGGCATGAAACCCCTCTTAAATACACTATTTCAACATTTTTACTTTAAATAGAAGTAGGTTTCCTTTATCTGACACATTTTGTACAGTTTATAGAATCCACTGTTTTGAAGTGTTTGAACATCAAGGAGAAATCTGATAGGAATATTTCATTAACACAGAAACAGTAGGAATACCATGACCAAGCATACTATCAATGAATACTATCAATATAAGCATTGTGAGACTTCACGAGATATGTTCAGAAATACAACCATAGTTTTCAGAATTCTATTATTTATAGATTTATTTTGTTGAGCTTGGCAAATCTCTTGACTCAGGTTTTTTTTTTTTTTTTTGTCTTCTTGTCTTTAAAATCAGCACAGTAGTAATAGTTATTTATGTCACAGAGGCACCACACATTAGCTAACTGAGTAGAGTTTTGTTGTGGTTTAAACTTTTTATTCTAAGAAGTGCTTTAAAGTGGTACTTCTGTTAAAGTAAGCTTTTTCAGTAGAAGTGGAAGTGGAAGACCAGATAGAAATCTCTGAAGCAGACCAAGAGAATTTCACTAGGAATTGCATAACTGACCTCCTGTATAAATGAAGTTAAAACAATTACCAAGCAAGGTCTCTGTTCTATCTTTACACTGCACTTGGGCCACAACAATCCATACTGTGCTACAGGCTTGGGGAAGAGTTACTGGAAAGCTGGTGGAAAAGGGGCTGGGGGTGCTGACAAACGGCTGAACATGAGCCAGCTTGTGCCCAGGCAGCCAAGAAGGCCAACAGCATCCTGGCCTGATGTCAGCAATAGTGTGGCCAGCAGGGCGAGAGAAGGGATCATCCCCATGCACTGGGCACTGGTGAGGCCATACCTCGAATTGACCTCATGCTGTGCCACGGGAGGTTTAGACTGGATATTAGGAAAAATTACTTCACAGACAGGGTGATCAGGCATTGGAATAGGCTGCCCAGTGAAGTGGTGGAATCACTGTCTCTGGAAGTGTTCAAAAACCGTGTAGATGAGGCCCTCAGTGATACGGTTTAGTGGTGGCCTTGGCAATCCTGGGTTAATGGTTGGACTTGATGTTAAAGGTCTTTTCCAACCTTGCTGATTCTATGATTCTATGGTGTCTTTAAGTTTAATGGAATTTGGTCATGCTCCCTTCTCCCTTTCTGCAGTTGTAAGTCGTAAAATTAGTCTGCAAGAATCCAACTTTTCCAGACTAATAACTAGTAGGAATTAACTTTATTGCTATATAATATATATTTTCAAAACATTTCAATTTTCTTTTTGGGGAAAAAAAGTAAAACACCAAAAAAAAAAAAAATCTTACAAGAGCATGTCCATGATTTCTTTAATTCTGCAGGATGAATGCAAGCAAACATGTTCATGGCATAGCTGGGACAGCAGTTCTGCTGTGAATAACAATGGGGAAACCCTCTGTATTAGAAAAGCTCCTTAATTAGAATTAGGATCATACAATTAACAAAAAAAGAGGGGAAAATAGGCTCTGAGAAATTTAGTATATTACCCCCTCCAAAATGCTGCACCCATGATATCTATTTTATTTCTAAAAAATGCTTCCTTAATGTCCTAAGGATCTCCAGTAATGGGGACCTCATAATCTCTCTTAACAGTCTATTCTAGCACTTTAGTCCTCATGTCAAACATGAATTGCTCTTGCTTTAGCTAAAATTTAGGACTGTTTTTGCCCAATCCATTAAAGACTCGAAATGACTTTAGCCTTAGACTGGAAGAGCAAAAAAAAAAAAATTATACAGTTCATACCCAGAGCAAAAATTCATGAAGAAAAATATGTAGTTTGTGTGGCATCATTCCTTGCTTCTTTTCATATGTTTCACTCAGAGCACAAAGTTACCATTTCTGAATACTTCTTTCATATGTCCCCCTCTTTCAACCTGCTCACAGAGGCCATGGAAAACTTCTGGTCAGTATTTGGAAACACAGTGCACAAAATCAAATGCAGTACTCCTGCCAAGGCCCTACAGCAAAAGGAACACTTTGCATGTCTTGCAGTAACTCATGCATAGCCTGTGATGCCTGCCTCTTTCTCAATGGCCACAGAAGAGGCATAGTTGTTACGGCTTGCAGGTAAATAGGCATCTTTGGCCTGACATTTAACTGACAAGGTAACTACGTGAGAGACTGCTGGACATTGCATACAAAGCAAAGGGAGAAGTTGGCTGGCTATCTCAAGCTGCAGCTATACCAATAAAATAGTAAGGGGATAAGCTAGCAGGTGAAATATATGAAAAGGAATTGAAAATAGATAAAAAATATCTAAAGATAATGAAACAGGAGTGCTGAATTACAGAGAGTGGTGGCAGTATTACAGATTAAAGCTGAAATAACCAAAGCAGCATGTAAAAATCAGAAAATACACTGGCCAACGGTGAAGGAGTAAAATGTGGGTGGGTTCTTTATTTGGGAGGGGGAAAAAAGGAGAAAAAAGGAATATAAGGTAAACCACATGAACAGGGTGTTTTGGGAGTCTCAGTTGATCAGCCCTGCTCCTGATTATCACAGACTAATGCAATAATAAACCGTAATAATAAATTGTAACAATGACTACTGGTTTTCAGTCTCTACCTGACTGTTTTCAGCAGACAGGGGCATCAGGGATGTCTTCCTTAAGTGCTAGCAAGGCAATGGAGGATGGACTAAACCTTCCTAAAAGAATTTACATCCCCAGATACTTTTCAAGTATTTTCCAGTGACAGCTTCTCCAGTTGTTTCTCACAGCTTCTCACATACTCTTGATTATTCTTGTGTATGTGCTGTTCTCTAATTGGCTTCTACCCAGTTTTTCAGACTCATTCTATATACATCAGGATCATTCTTATTTGTAACACTGCATTTTAAACCATTTTCAGATATTTAAAATTTGCAAAATTAATAGATTTACTTTTGCTAATGCACCATAAGGCAAGTATTCAAAAGAACTGGATCCAAGACAGACCTTTTCAGGAGTTCTAGTCAATACATCAGTTTCTAAAATGTATCATTTATACCTATTATTGGCTTATCCAACAAAGTCTGCATAACTAAATCTACATAATACTTGTTTAAAATATTTTAATGTCAAGAAATGACATAAATCTTACTGGTATCAAGATGTATTTCAGCAACCACCTGTCACCCATCCACAAGATGTGCTGTAGTATCACAGGAGGAAATTAGATTGGTTGTCACTATTTATTCTTCACAAATCCTTCAGGGCAGTCATTCATTTGTTATCTTGCAGCTGCATACAAACATTTTGTTTATGCATTTTAAATTTCCTCCTAGAGGTTGAAGTCAAATTGACTGTCTCGAATTCTCCAACTTGTCTTTCTTTTTCCATTAACAGCCATGATGCTTGCCCTTTCTTTATCTTTTGATATGTCACCTGGCAGACACAAATTCCCTGAACTATCTTGATAATAGTTTTGAGATCACTTTCACCAGTTTTTCAAATATCACCAGGTATTAAAAGCACACATACCACTAAAACTTCCCTTTGTAAGGCAATCTGAGATTTAGAGATTTTATTTGGTTTTACTAGTATTATTTGCAATAACTATTTTTTGCAGTTGACCTTTTTAGTGAAGGCTGACCTCTGATATGCTGAGTAGAAGATAAACCTTTTTTTCTTTGCTTTATTGTTGTTAATGCACTTAAAGAGTAATTTCTTTTACCCACCTATCCCATGCTGGTCGCATTTTAATCTATGCCCTGGCCTTCCTGTTGCTATGATATGCTATTCTTTTACAACCCTTGTCTCTAGATTTCTCTTTCCATATGATTTCCTCTGGAGGTCAATGAAGAGGTCATTGCAAATAATTAAAACAAACAAGTAAAGAGACATTCTAGGAAGTAGTGAGGAACTGTTTTACAGCATCACAAGAAAAAATATACAGTCTTAACCAAAATGTAACTGATATTTCCTATTTCTACTGAGAAGAAACTTTTTTTTTTTTTTTTAAGCGAAGGACAGGAAATAATCATATTAATCAGAAAAAAACACCCACAAAACAAAATAAAAACCTTTGCAAGTAGTTTTTCTGTACAGAGAATTGCCTAATTTACTGTATTATAAAATATACCAAGCAATTCATCTGTGTGTATCTTCTTGAAAATTGAGTCTCCAATCTAGCTGCATACTGATAGCACAGAATCAAGTGCCTTCAAGTCTCTATAGCACTGTAATAAATTATATCAAGCAGAATTAGAAGTTATAATAGTTGGAGAACGGTGGCTGTAAACATCTTCCACACTCAATAAAACAATGTACAAACTGGCTCAATCTTCTCCTGAACTTATGGAGCAACAATATGCTGTAAACATATTCAGTTTGCAGATGCTGTTTCCTTTGTCATTTAACATGAGCTTTAAGCCAGAGCTTCAGCAGTGGTACTTATTTAATACCTTTAAAATATGTGTAATCCCTGCACAGTCGTAGTCCTTGACGGGGACTAACTAGCCATGGCATGCCCTGGGATATCTAGAACTCCCCAAACAATTCTCAAGGACAGTCTGGGATTTAAGCATTACTGGGAATCATTTCTCTTAAAGGACTCAAAGGTAATGGAGAAAAGTCACCACAGGCGATACAATAATGAAAATCTAAGGACTTGTTGAAATTCTTCAGGAAAGTCTATTCTCAAAAGCAACAATAAATTAGCATCTATTACCAGCTTTGCTTCAAGGCAGCTCTTCAAGTGACCTTCAATCACTTAAGTTTATCCTTCCTCTAAATTTTAAATCAGTTGCATCAACAAGAGCTATTCAGGTTTTAACAAATATGGAAATGACTTCAATAGGCTCCATTAATCTAGGGCAGATCACAGCCTCTTCTGTTTTCAGTTATCATTGTCAAGTTTTATTTAATATATATTACAAATATATATGATTCACATTTTATTTGCTTTTAAAGTAATTTTTCACAAGATATTTTAAAGTCTGAGTTTTTCACATTTCCTCTGTTAACTTTTTAATGTTTGCTGGTTTTCTTTACCTATCTGCCCAAATTAAACATAAACTTATTTTTTTCTCAGTTTTTGGCAGAGAAGAGTGGTTTGTGTTATGAGTCCCACCTTAAATTTTTAACTCCTGAAATTAAGGTCCTAGTTGTATCTTCCTTTCTTTTCATATTGGAATGGAAAAAGTGGGGTAGATTTGTACTGCCTAAACTTAGGCACCTACGTCACATGATACATTAAGAGGCTCACCTTCTTAGGACCTCAGTATATTCAATACAGAAAAGGTTCCCACAAAGCATATTTTAAACCATTGATATGAACTCTTTAAAACAGATAATTGTCTCCACTGACTATCTAGGCAGTTTAAGGAGACCAGCCAGTTTATTTAGGAAATCAAATTAGGTAGTTAGTGACAGATTGTATGACAGTCCCCAATGTTTTCTAAAAATGAGAAAAATACAT
This sequence comes from Psilopsiagon aurifrons, assembly GCA_025447955.1. NCBI lineage: Eukaryota > Metazoa > Chordata > Aves > Psittaciformes > Psittacidae > Psilopsiagon > Psilopsiagon aurifrons. The sequence continues at coordinate 37,435 of JAOEHY010011706.1, forward strand.
AGTCCTTTTTTTAATTACATCCATTACATGTGCCCAAACTAACAAGAATAAACTTTGAACAGTTACTGAAGTACTTGTAGTAGAGAGTTGTGAAACATCCAAATTCAATACCATTCCTCCTGGCATTCATAATCACACATTTTCCATATCAGTTTAGAATCATAGTATAATAGAATAGTTAGGGCTGGAAAGGACCTTAAGACCATCTAGTGCCAATCCCCCTGACATGGGCAGGAACACCTCACATTAAACCATGCCACCTAAGGCTGAGTCCAACCTGGCCTTGAACACCACCAGCAATGGAGCATTCTAGAGCCTCACCACCCTTACACTAGAGAATTTCATCGTTATATCCAAACTTCCCCTGTTTAAGTTTGGACCTGGTACCCCTTGTCCTGTCACTATAGTCCCTAATGAAGATTCCCTCCCCAGCATCCTTACATGTCCTCCTTCAGATACTGGAAGGCTGCTATGAGGTCTCCACACAGCCTTCTCTTCTCCAGGCTGAACAGCCCCAACTTTCTCAGCCTATCTTCATACGGGAGGTGCTCGAGCCCCCTGATCATCCTTGTGCCCTCCTCTGAACTTCTTCCAACAGTTCCATGTCCTTTGTACATTGAGGCCACAAAAACTGCACACAATACTCCAAGTGAGGTCTCACAACAGCAGAGGAGAGGGCAGGATCACCTCCCTCGACCTGCTGGCCACGCTCCTTTTGATGCAGCCCTGGATATAGTTGGCTTTCTGAGCTGCAAGAGCACACTGATGGTTCATGTTCATTTTCTCATCGATCAACACCCCCAAGTACCTCTCTGTAGGGCTGCTCTCAATCTCTTCTCTGCCCAACCTGTAGCTGTGCTTGGGATTGCTCCCACCCAGGTGTAAGACCTTGCACTTGTCATGGTTAAACTTCATAAGGTTGGCATCAGCCCACCTCACAATCATGTCAAGGTCCCTCTGGATGACATCCTTTCCCTCCAGCATTATCAACCGAACCACACAGCTTGGTGTCATTGGCAAACTTGCTGAGGGCGCACTCAATCCCACTGTCCATGTCAGCAACAAAGATGTTGAACAAGAGCAGTCCCAACGCCAATCCCTGAGGGACATCACTCGTTATTGGTCTCCTGCTGAACATTGAGCCATTGACCACAAGTCTTTGTATGCAGCCATCCAGCCTGTTTTTTATCCATCGAGTGGTCCATCTATCAAATTGATCTCTCCAATTTAGTTTAATAAATAGTTAAAAGTCATGGCAAAAAAGAGTAATTAAATGCTCTCTTCTTATATAGAATAGGTATTTATTTTGAATTTCTGGGTAACTTAATTATCTAGTATATACAAAATTAAAGTCTGTAGAGGATTTCAGAGCCTTTTTTTTTTTTTTTTAAAAATAAT
>JAOEHY010011708.1:0-29388 GCA_025447955.1 Psilopsiagon aurifrons
CCACAGCTTCTCTGGGCACCCTGTGCCAGCGCCTCAGCACCCTCCCAGGGAAGAGCTTCTGCCCAAGAGCTCATCTGAAGGACGTCATCAACTCTCTCCACCCCATCCCAAACCCCAGAAGCCCTCTTTGAACCCAGTGCAAGCATTTGTGAGGCTTTGCTGCCTTCACCTCCCACACCTGAGGCTGCGAGGGAAAGTCTAAGCCAAACTGGCAGGACCTGAGCAAGTCAGCACCTCCGTGGCTCTAATTATAGCAGCCTGCGTCACCGGGGACATGGCAGTGACGAGCCGGTGGGACAGAGCTGACGCACGTGCTGGCTTTCACGGGGCTCGCTTTGGGTTTACGCTGGCACCACTGTGCTGAGCTGTGATGAGCAGCTCAGGGACTGGAGGATGCATATGAGCTGTGTGCCTTTAGCTGTGCCCACCCTCCTCAGGGGTGAAAGCACCTGAGGAAGCAGAGAGGACAGAGCCAGTCCTGCTGATGGTGATTGATGTTACCCCCATCAGGTGAACAGCAAGTTCTGCCCCCAAAGTCCTCACCCCACAAGTTGCTGCTCCCCTATGAGCTGCCTTTGCCCTGCTCAGCTCAGCACTGCTGGTTCAAAAGCACAGTCACTCCTGGGACACATGGCAAAGTCTATGTCTTCTGCTGAACTGGCCTTTTCTAATGAAAACCCGTCTGTACAGTAGGCAGGTGAGTGTCCAGGCCTGACAGAGGCTGATTCTGATAGAGGGGAGAGAGTAAATGCAGCAAAAGAATACATCAGTGCTTCAGCTTGAGGAGTGAGGAGCAGGGAGACAGCTGCACACTGATCACAATGCATGTGCTTTAAAATTTCCCCTTCCTTTTCCCCCTTCTTTTCCCCCCTTCCTTTTCCCCCTTCCTTTTTTCCCTTCTATTCCCCCCTTGCTTTTTCCCCCTCTTCTTTTCTCCTCTCTTCCTTTTTCCCCTTCCTTTTCCCCCTTCCTTTTCCCACCCCTTTCTCCTTTCCCCTTCCAACTGATCCCATCCTTTGGCAAATGACTTTTCACTCCACTGACCCAATCCCACTTTATCCCATCCCTTGGGGAAAGCCTCTTCCAAACATGCAAACAAATGGGACTGGCCTTTCACAAACATCATTGCAATTGATTGCCATTGCGTCTGTGTGCAGGCAGCTGCCTGGGGTTGGCATCAGTTTATCATTCCCCATTGAAATGGGACCAGGCAGAAGGTTTCTGGGTCACCAGCATGGGGGGATCCAGTGCTGATGGCCATTGGGAAGACAATGGGTAGGAAACTGCTCCATGTGGAATGGACATGAGTTGCATCTGCATAACCAAAATCCTTGGCTTAAATAAGAGCAGTTCAGAGGAGCCCAGGAATGGGGCAGATTCAAGATCTTGCTGCAAATCTGTGGCTGCCAGTGCTGAGCTGCAGGGAGGGAAAACTTCCCATCCCACAGGGACACTGGGCCCCATCTCACATGGCTCTCTAACACTCATCCATCTCCTGCCCCATCCCTGGCAGTGCTCAAGGCCAGGTTGGACACAGGGGCTTGGAGCACCCTGCCCATGGCAGGGGTTGGAAGTGGGTGAGCTTTAAGGTCGTTTCCAACACAAACCATTCCATAATCTCTGTTGCACCTGCTCCAGCGCCAGCCATGCGATCCCCACCATCCTTTTTGGATGGATTAGAGAAAAATGGAGTTGCAGGAAAGGAAATGCTGGAGGGAGCAGGTTCCTTCAGACCTCTCAGCAGGGTGGTGATGAAAGAACCTGTGATACAAGAAGCTGCCATAGAGCCTTCATCTTCTTTGTCTTGTTTTGGGGTGTATTTGCACAGGAACCGCACTGTGCTGGGAGCCCAGATGGTCTATAGCATCACTGTTTGCTCCCAGACCTTCCAAATACCTGATGGTGGAAGTTGTGAAGTTAGAGAGCAATTGCCCAAGATGCATTTCTAGCTGGGGAAAGAGGAAAAGAGCAAAGGTTGTGATTTGAGCTGAAGGACTGGCAGGGCATAAGAAGAGGGTGCACTGTGCCACATTGGCTCTAGGTGGGAAGAAGGACATGCTCCAAGTGCAGGAGGTAATGGGAATAATTGAGATGCTCTCTGATGTGCAGAGGAAGAATAGGTGACTGAGGCACCATCCTGCTGCTTTCTACTTCAGCAACCCCTAGGAATGGGCTGTGAGTTGTGTGAATTATCCCAGGGCAGTATCTTGAACATCCCATAAGTCATCGTTGCTCCACATCAATCCATCGTCCCCACAAGGCAGTTGGTGGAGGTGGATTGAGGGAGAGTACAGATACAAGACCAGTCCTGGATGTCCTTCTTCTCCAAACTTGGGATGGGCAAGTTTCTGCTTTAGCTCCTGATGGAACCATCTCCAAAAGCACACTTTTCCCTTTCAGTGATGCTACAAAGCGAAGCAGACCACAGAGCTAAAACGAAAAGATAGCTGAGTTTGCAGAGAGCCTGAAGAGATGAAATGGCTTTTCATCTCAGCAAGGCATTAACTGAAATTTCTCCCCCCTCTAGTGATGATGGCAAGCTGTTCCTCCGGCCCTGCAAGGGAGAAAAGGAGCAGCACTGATGCTTCTCGGAAGTATAAATATCTCCTCTCATTCTGTCCTCAAAGCCAACTTGGTCAGCACTGTAGGTACCTGCCTCATTCTGCCAAAGAGGAGGTTGGGTTTTATTGATGGCTGAAGTGTCGTCATATTTGGGTAGCTCAGATATACAAAAGGCTTGATTTGCCCAAGACGATGAGCCCTACTAAAATGTAGGCTGCTATTATTGATTATTAATACAGAACACTTTCTAAAAGCCTCCTGATAGGAGCTGGTAGAACTAATCTGGGTTGAAGGCAGATTTGATTGATTTTCTTTTGAATCTGAAAAGAAATATGCTGGAAACATCCATTTTTCTCCTACATTTTTCTTATAGAAAAGCCTGACAGTGCTATGGATTCTTTAATGCTACAGAGCAAAAAACAAGACGACAAGGAAAAAAACCCTTTTGGCTGTTCAGCTTTTGATGAAGCTCTCTGTAAAAATGCCAAGTGGTTGACAAAAGAAGCTCCCAAACCCCACATATCACTTCAAGTTTTCCTAATGGAGAAAATGTCTCCATCCATTTCCCAGGCAGCCCTACTGGGGCTCTCCCATCTCCTTGGCAAGTATTTTTTACCCAAAATCAGATGATCTAACCCAAATTGATATTGCCTTCCCTAGAAATGATGCCTCCCAAAAGAGCTGGGGGGATGAAACCTGCACAGCATTTTGCTGGCTTGCCTTTCCCTTGGCCTTCATCTGAGCATGTCCCAGACCCTGTACATCCCTGCTTTGCATCTCCAGTGAGCTGGGATGCACCCATGGGATGCTCCCACAGGATGCTCCCACCAAGCCTGGCTTAGGACCTGGGCAAATGAAGCCATAGGGAGCCTCCAGTTGCCCTTTGCATCCTCCACCTCCCTCTCCTTCATCAGGATGGGGCAGGCACAGCATCAGCTTGGAAATCAGGTATGGAGCTTAAATAGGGCCAGGAGAGATTGAGCAAGAAAACAGCGGGGTCCAAGAAACCCCAGGTCTGGGTTCATTTGGGCTCAGCCTACCTGTGTGAGTGGAGGTTTGTCCTTTCCCAATACACCAGCTGCAGAGTGGAGATAAGGGAACCTCGAAGAGCTTTTGTTTTCCTTTATTATTTAATACTTGACAGAAGGATTCAAGAATGAATGTTGATCTTACACTAAGTGTGCTGAATTGGCTCGTCCATGGGGTTGATGGTGGGGCACAGCTTGGGGCAGGCTCCCTACCCTATGGTCAGCACTCAGGCTGCCGAGACATCCATGGGTGCAAGGATATGGAAGGAGTTTATTGCACAAGGAACAAGTGGCTGCACAATCAGCTCTGCACAGGGGGGAATCCTACAGAGCAGCGCAAATCAGTGCTCCGGGAACTGGCTTTTGTTACCTGATTACCACTAAACTTGATGAACAGCAAGACAGACCCAACTAAAAGAAAAACAACAGGAAAAAAGAACTGAAGGGAGAGAATTTGATTTGAATTTCATGGCATGTCTGTGCAATCTCGCCTCCCGCACTGCTCTAAACGCTGGCCTATTTTGAGGTCTTCCCGCTCGCATCAGAATGATAAGCAAAGACCTCAAAACAGCCCCGTTTCCTCCACGCGCAGATGAAATGTGTCAGCTTTGCCTGCTTTTTAAATCTTGTCACTGTGCATTTGGCTTGGCTAGCGTGTAAATTCCTTGAAGTTTTCGGCAAATCCCGAGTGGATCAGCTTCTAAAAGGAAACCCAGTAATAGCATAACAAAGGATATCTCACCACACAGCATATATTAGTTTGCAAAGTTCTCAGCTTGGAATATCGAGATGAGTGATTTTTTTTAGGTGCTGAATTTGGAGATGCAACAGCATGGGCATGGTTTTCTCCAAGCTTAGAGGACATCATAGAATAGTTAGGGTTGGAAAGGACCTTAAGATCATCAACTCTCTTCTCCCTCTATAGCCCCTTCCTAGAACAGGAGGGAATATATAGAATCATAGAATGGTTTGGGTAGGAAAGGACCTTAAGAACATCCAGTTTCAACCCCCTGCCATGGGCAGGGAAGGAGAAGATGGTGTTTGTTGGAAGAACAGCACCGAAACCCAGCCCTTTTGTACCCATCTCCTTCACCATGCTGCTGGGTATTCAAGCAACAAAGGTGGTCATGGAGGGTTTTGTTTCTAAGGTCAGCTAAAAAAATTACAGAGGAAAACAGGAACAGAATAAGTCAGTGAATGAATTCAAGTTCATTTGATCAGGGAGGTAGGGGAGAGCACTTTGGGCTCGGAATTTATTTAGCAGCCAGGAGGCGAGGGTGAATTGGATTTATTTTTACTTTATTTCCAATCTTGGGGAATGATCTGGAAAAGGGAAATAATGAGGGAATAAAAAGTCTCCAAGAACCTGCAATGAGGCTGATTCTCAGAAAGGAAATAATGACACAACAGAGGTAAAAGTCACTCCACAAATGTTCCTTTGGGGGCAGAAAAGACCATTCTTCCATTGAACAGCTTCAAAAAGTATCCACACAGCTTCTATTTTCATTGCCCCTTCGGACTGACCCAGTTTATCCAAGAGCTGTTAAGAGGTGATACAATCCTACCTAAAAATGCTTACATATTCCTGACAGCAGGTTTGGATCAAAAAAGCCATAGCATAGAAGAAACCCATATGAGTTGCAAGAGGTTTTTGCTGGATTGATTGAGGCTGAACAGCAGGCGGATGTTTTTCAGAGGCAACTTTGGCTGACAGTGGCCAATCCCCTGCTGATTTATGGGTTTGCAATTATAATTTACTAACAGTTGACACCATTTCTTAGTCACAAAACCCCTCTCAATCAAGGCTGGGGGTGATTCAAAATCACACCCTATAGCCTAGGATTCAAAATCACACATCCATAACCAGGAGCTGATGGTTGATGCACTCTCCAGATCCTTTCAATCACAACAACAAGGTAACACCTAACTCCAGGCATTAGGATATGCAAATCTATGGGTCACCACATGCTTTTGAACTCTGTTACTTGGAACTCCTCTTATTTTACTCTCGAGGGAGGGGTGGATGCCATCACTTCAGGAGCTATGGGTCATGCAAGGGAGCAGAGAGCTCAAGCTCTTTATGTTGCTCTTGTCTTGGTTTCCAGAGGTCATCACAAGTAGATATTCCAGGAGCAGTAGGTTTGTTCTAATACTGCACGATGGCCCTGGGTGACATGGTTTAGTGTGAGGCATCCTTGCCCATGCAGGGGGTTGGAACTGGATGATCTTAAGGTCCTTTCCAACCCTAACTATTCTATGGTTCAGTGATGGAGATGAGAGTGATGGGGTGTGCTGCTGACAGCAGTGTCTCCCATGGGTCCCACTGGCTTAAAGAAGGTGTGTGTGAAAAGCTGTCAGTCTTGCACCTCTGTCCATCACCTCATCACTAGTTCTGCCTTCTGTGCCCATCCAGACACATCTTAAGTATTCACAAAGGTGAGATTGCTCAAAAATTGCCTGGAAAAATATAAGAAGGGTGTTGTCCTTCTCACTTCCCATTGAACACCGGTATGGGTCTATTAATTTAATCTGGATCCAGCCCTGGTGTATCCTGGTGCAAGTATTACTCTGTGGATCGCACACTCAACTCCTGTGTGCTTCCTTGGGAAGGCAGCAATCAGGAGTGAGTTTCATGCCATAGAATCATAGAATAGTTTGGGTTAGAAGGGACCTTCAGAGGTCATCTAGTCCAATCCTGTGTCTGGAAGTTGTTGCATATTCTCTGTACAAACTAGTTCTGATAGAAAACTGAGCTTTTCTAAGGCACTTTTATCCCTCAGAAAGCCACGTGGAGCTTGGACTGCACTCAGCAATTATATGACATGTCTTGTATGGAAGATATACAAAGAAAGCAGTGGGGAATAGCTGAAACAAGGTGTTCAGGCAAGAGAGCTGAAAGGCTCTACAGAAGATACTCCAGCTTTACAACCCTGTGTACGTTTTCATTTGCTGGTTTAATTTCTTGCCTTGTGATGGAGCATTAACTTGTGATTAGGAATGAAAGCCACCCCAACATCATTCACACCTTGCAACCCTCCTAACCCTTTACAACTCTTTTTTCCAGGTATCTGGGGATCACTCGGCCACTGACCTACCCGGTGAGACAAAACGGGAAGTTGATGGCCAAGATGGTCTTCATCGTCTGGCTCCTCTCTGCCTCCATCACTCTTCCTCCTCTTTTTGGCTGGGCCAAGAACGTCACCGTGGAAAGAGTCTGTCTCATCAGCCAGGACTTTGGGTACACAGTGTACTCCACAGGGGTTGCCTTCTACATCCCCATGGCGGTCATGCTCGTCATGTACAGCCGGATCTACAAAGCAGCCAAGGTCAGTGCCGAAAAGCACCGCTTCATGAACTTCCCCAAGCACTATGAAGAGGAAGGTGTCTATTGCCTGGAGGCTTCCAACCGGAGCCACCACCACAGCTCCAAGCGCACCAAAGCAGTGGAGGAATGTGCCACGCTCTCCAAACTGCTCCGGCAAGACCGAAAGAACATTTCCATCTTCAAACGGGAGCAGAAAGCAGCCAGGACCCTCGGCATTATCGTGGGGGCATTCACCTTTTGCTGGCTTCCTTTCTTCTTGATGTCAACAGCTCGGCCTTTCATCTGTGGCATCCGCTGCAGCTGCATGCCCCTGAGGCTGGAGAGGACTCTGCTCTGGTTGGGATACACTAATTCCCTCATCAACCCTTTGATTTATGCTTTCTTTAACAGAGACTTGAGGACTACTTTCTGGAACCTCCTGAGATGCAGGTACAGGAACATCAACAGGAGGCTCTCCGCCGCCAGCATGCACGAGGCCCTGAAAGCCACAGAGAGGCATGAATGCATCCTGTAGAGCCGTGTCCTCTCGCTCAGTGCCTGTCCAACAAATCCCCGCCTCTCCATTTCAGGTTCCTTGCTTCTCTTGCCTCCTGGGGCTGGTGGAAACCATGCGTGCCATTGTCCCCCCTACCACCGCTGAGAGTGACATTGCTTCCCCTTGCCCTTGGAGGGGCTGAGGTTCTTGCATTAGGAACAAATTGGGCAGCCCTTTCTTCTCACCACATCCCAAGTGGGAGCTGAAAAGCTGTGAGCAAGACTGGGGGGGGGGGGGGGTTCAAGGTCTACCACCGACTGTGGGCAAATCACACCACTTTTCTGTGCCTCAGTTTCCCCATCGGTTAAAAGGAAAGGAAAAGAAACCCTCCCAAACAAACAAACAGACAAAAAAACCCTTAAAACTTTATCAGACTGTGGCTCTCCACCTTCAAAAAGGGCTCTAAGGTCTGTGGAGGGCACTCAATAGACAATGTAAAGATGACATTGGCTGCACTTCTCTATTGAACATCACAGCAGCTCTAGGCTCTGTTGTAGATCCAAGCACTTGTGCCATCCCAGCTTATACAAACTCTTTCCACCTATGTAACTGCATTTTACACTCTGGCTAATGTCCAGGTTTGCATGTCAGAGCAGTAATACCAATGACCCCGTTTTCCCTCACACTGTAGCACTGCAGCACTTGAAAGAAGCACGCTTGCAGAATGGAACGCAGCTGAACATGAAGCTTCCTTTATGGTTGGATAGGAAAGTCTGACAGTCTCCTCATCGGGGCAATGACAGTTATGTTTATTGGGTTGTATGGTAGTTCATTCTCAGACAAGTTATGTGTGTTTCTAACTCGTGGCTAATTGACTCCATAAAAGCACGCTTTGGTCAACAACAGACAGAGTATGTGATTTCTCTGACAGCTTTACAGTTCTTCAGTACGATGTCCAGCAAGCTTGAAAAATACACTAAATGATGTATCCTTTTTAAAAAAGGAAAAACAAGCCAGCCTGGTTTCCTTATTTTGATGTAAAGGCTCCAGTTACTTTGATTTCAATGCATCCCTTTACTTCCACGTGGTGGTGGGGCTTGTCTTCCTGCTGTCCTCTTTGCTCCTGACCAACCCCATTGCATGAACCTTGCTTTGCAGCCCCACAAACCATTGCCCATTTGAAGCTGATGTCTTCTTTATGGGGTCAGTTGTTTGAGCATCTCCTATCTGGGTTTTCTAAGTCAAAGCCAGACTGTTCAGAGGCTCGGGGAAAGAAGTTTCTGCCCTCCTGCCACTATAGTTTTTCTTGATCAAGCAAGAGTGTATGAGTGGTGGTAGTCCCAACTCTTGCAGCGTCATGCGGTACGATGCCTCCTTGCATAGCTAAGTTGGTTGTTGGAGGTCTTGGCTGACAGCTGGCATGGTTTGGCTTAGTAATCAAGATTTCTCCCATGAATTCTTTCATGCTCTCACTTCACTTTTGAGCAGAGACTCAAGAAACAGAATCATTTCTATTCTGTTTCTTTCAACACTTCCTGTTTCTGGAGATGTCCAACAAGGTCTCCAGTTCAGACTGGTAATTTGAAGCAGTGAAAATGCTGTGAAGCCCATTGGAAATGTCCTAAGGGACTGAGGGGTTGTGCACAGAAACAACAGTGTGTCCAGATATTCTCCAAGCTCGTGTCATCACAGCCAGAATTTTACACAGGAACACAGGAGGTGGTTATAGCTGTTGTATGGGTCTCCATTGGAAAATGCTTAAAGAGCAGACAGCAAAGAGATTCGAAGGAGGGCTTAGTCAGGAGGGATCATGAAGGTTTAGTTGGAGCTCTCCTTCATCTGTTATCCCACACAGGAGCTCTTTGGAGAGTAGTGAGTGATGGTGCTAAGATGGTTAACAACTTGCTTTCTATCTCCCATGGTTTGCTACCTACAGTTGTGTGTTGGTGTTGGGTTTGTGCAAGGCTGCCTGGACCAGGCTGTCTGTTGAAGGCAGAGCATTGCATCCTTTGCAGCCACACTCAGTACCTTGTCCCTACACTCAGAAGCTTCTAATTTATGTCAAAGACAAACACAAAATCCAGCCTTGGTGAACTGTCTACAGTGGATGCCAGCAGCAGGGACCTGTCCTCTGCCATTCTGACCAAGACAGATGCTATTGCCCATGGAAACTTGAATGAGGTCCCTGGGACACCCTGTGGTCTTGAATCCTCCTAACCAGAGACCCCACCAGCCCTCACCCTCTTGTTTTCACATTTCTTCTACATGAACTGGCTAAACCTTGCGACAACCACTCTACTTCCCCTTGAAAAGTATGTTCACCTTGGTGCTCTTGCTACTTATCACCCTTCCCCAGCTTGGTTGCAATTTCTCATGATGCTTCTGCTTCCAAGCCCATACAATAAGTCAGAATCACAGAACGGCTTGGATTGGAAGGGAACTTTAAAGCTCATCTAGTCCAAACCTCTCCTTGCAATGAGCAGAGATGTCTTCAACTAGACCAGGTTGCTCCAAGCCCCATCCAGAATTCCCCACACAAGTCTCTAGGGTATGGTCTGCTGCCATGACCTGCTTAACAAAAACAGCTCCTTTCCTCCCAGAAAACACTTTGGGCCATCATCTCTGTCACAACATTTTAGCAGCAGCTGGTCTCTGGCTCTGGCCTGCCACGGGGACATGAAATTCCTGCAGGGATTCCTCCCCAGCTCCTTCCCTGCTATGGAGTTAACGGTGCTCTTTTGACAGAGCTGTCTGGATTAAAACTAAGCAGCGGCTAATTCAGACTGTCTCTTCAGGATGTGAAAGCCCCCAAGAGAGCCATTTCATATTCAGCGCTTAACAAAAGATTCAGGTTTGTGCTGCTGCAGTATATTTATATGTCTAAGGTCACAGTGGCATGGGTTTTACTTATTTTGTGTATTAAGCATTCTTAAACTGCCTTCAAAATTCATAACCTTGTTTAATTCCACTTAACATCCCTATTCTAATGGCATTTCTACACTGCTTTAAAGTATTCTGCAGAAGACCTATGAAACCATGTTTGAAACTCAAATGAAGTCATATGAATACTATTTTTCCGGGTTTGATGGTTCTTCCTGCATAAAAAGAGTAGGGGAAAGAATGTGATTCTGGATGATCCAAAATACAAACTTCTTCCAAGCAAGAAATTGAGCAAAGTGGTTCATTTGTCTGAAAAATCAATGTTTTCTTTGACAATGTTTATCACTCCCAGAAAAATGGTAAATGCTCCATCCCTGGCAGTGTTCAAGGCCAGGACGGACAGAGCCTTGGGAAACATGGTCTAGGGGGAGGCATCCCTGCCCATGGCAGGGGGGTTGAAACTGGATGATCTTAAGGCCCTTTCCAACCCAACCCATTCTATGATCGCTCAAGGCTTAATGGTCATCTTTCCTTGTTTTTTATCTTTTATATTCATTTTAAGCTGTAATTGTGTTGAAAAACAGAGCTTTGTTCCCAGTAAAATTCCAAAAGCTTTTGTCCAAAGATATGTAAATATAACTTCATTAAACCAAACCATTTCCCTAAAAAACCAGGATAGCTTCAATGTTTTTTCCAGTAGTTATTTTCTCAAGCTGTAAGACTTCAGCTTAAACTCTTGCCTTTTAAATCCCCAACATGAAATTGTGTTTAGATTAAACAATGTGCAAGCCATAGATACCAAGGCCTTTTTCATACATGAGTGAGCATCACCCATTAGTTAAAGCCAGTCAAGATCCTTGTAGATGAGCTGCTAAATCATGCTGAAAATACTCAGTGCGCTTTTCCTTTTTTAATCAGACAGGAATCAATGCATTTGGCATCTGAAAAAACCCAGGGGTTTAAAATAAACCTGAGCCATTTTGAAGCTGATTTTAGCACTCACAGTGTGCCCAAGCAAACTGTGTGAGATGTGAGAGGAATCAGCTCTGTAAGAGTCCCTGTTTAAGCAGAAATCTGAGCTCATGGAGGAAAGAATCAATTTAGGAGGACAAGAGAAACTTCTGTGGACAATCAGAGTCCCAGCAGGGGAGCAGAAACACAGTGGAAAAGAATAAGGAGCCTTGGGCAGAGGATATTGAAGTAATTCAGGCATAAAACGAGTAGGTCTCAAGTTAGTTTTTTATTCCACTCCATGTGCAGGAGAATTACATACAGAAACATGGGCAGAAGCAATATGTAGAGAAAAGACAGTGTCTGACAACCCCCTATGGCTGTCCCAGCTGGGGTATGGAGGTTTTTGACAGAAGCATTGAGCAAAGACAGGCGAGATCAGCTTGAGATGTAATGAGAAGCCCAAGGCAATAAAAGCCTGTAAAAGCCCATGTGTCTCTTCCCAAAAAGTATGAAACCTGCCCACTCTCTGAAGCCAGCACTTTGTGGATGGGTTTGGCTGATAGAGATGAGTGCTGGAGATTTGCACAGGCAGCTCAGCAAACCCACTGTGTTCTTCATCTCCGCTTGGGCCCGAGCATCTCTAATCTCCAATGTAATATTAAGATAGCTGAACCACATCAGGCTGGAAACTGATTTAGACCAGGATCTTACCTTAAGCAGAGTCCACTGGTGGATTTTTGCAGAGATAAGCCAGCAAACCAGTTGTAGTATCCTTCCTTGTCCCAGCAATTAAAGGTTCATCAACTTGCTGAGCCAGAAGCACTCTCATATATTTTAATAACCTCCAATGGATGCTTTTCTTCTCACCTTTTATGTTTGCCCCACTCTGCCATCCTGAGGCAATGAGTTCCACAATTTAATTACATCCCAAGTTAAGAACTTTTGTCCTCCACTCATTTCAAACCTGCCATCTGCTGAGCTCATTAAGGGCTGGCTAGTCCTTGCATTAGGAAGGAGAATGAGCAATCATCCCTATTCACCCTTTCCATGCCAGTTATGCGTTTGTAAATCTCTTCCATATTCTCTTTGACATAAAGTCTATCCAGTGCATGAGTCCTTCTCCAACAGTAGACATAAGGAGATGCCTTGGGAAGAATAGTGGAACAAGGACAGTTGGGATCATATGCTTTTCCCACCTTCTGCTATTTTCAAGGCGTCCAACCATTTTTAGTTCAGGAAATTCCCTGCTCAGACATGGTTTCTATGCAAGCCTCAGTGTAGCCCCCTGTTTTTCCACAAGCAAATGCCCAACCTTGCATCTGGGACTTTTAACCCCATGAAACAGCCTAGGCTGGGGCACCTCACAGAGCAGAACCTGGTGCTCTGCTGAGCTTGGCAAGGAAAAGGCAAAGGCAAAGGGGAGAGCTAATGTTGGCCAACCAGTATTTTGAGAGAGGGTACAGGGAGCAGGAGGCAGACTCATTCAGAGAGGTGTCTCCTTCCTTGGAGATACCCAAACCTCAGCTAGATGAGGTCTTCAGGAACTTGATTTACCTCTGAAGCTGTCTTTGTTTTGAGCATGACGTTGGTTCAGGAACCTCCAGGTTTCCCTTCAACTTCAGTTGTCTATGATTTGGATGATTTGTCAAGTTCCCCACTCAAACTCATGTAAATATTTACCATCCATATTTTTTTGGCAAGACAATCCACAGATCTACCACCTGCCATGTGAAAAAAGCTCCTTCTATTTTGAACCTTCTCAAAGCATTGAAGTTGCATGTCTAATAAAACTGAAAGTCGGCCACACAACAATTTCCACCTGTGTTCTTATGTAAGAAAATGCCTTTCCTTTGTTGTTTATTGCCATTTTAATCTGGACACTTTCCATGTTCACCACGCAAGATCTTCATTTGCCTGGCTCTGTTCCTTTCCTCTATCTCGTGCATCACTGAGCTTAAACAAAACCCCAATAACACCAAATGAATGGGCAAGTCATTGCCATTGCAGCACATGATTAAGGCAGTAGGTGTCTGGTTCCAGCCTTTCTCAGCACTGGCACACAAGGAAGCAGACATTGCTCTCTTTAGATGGTCCCACTCTCTTTAAATGACTACAAGATCTTTCACGTACAACACACAGTCTCAGAAGAGAGCAAGAAGAAAGTGGGAGTTGCAAGATGATATCGTACAAATGCCTTTTTCTGTGAAGAGCTGAATATACCCTGCAAACAGACAGTTTTCTTCAGCTCTCTTTGCTTGCATCAGGACTTCTTCTCCCCGGGTGAACCTTTCACTTGGCCCCTTGGTCATTCAGGTGGGCACCCATTTACAATGCACAAAACCTCACATCTGGGTTGTTTCCTCCTGTTTCCTATTTGAGATGTCTGCTTTCCTGCGACAAGAGTATCACAGCTCCCCTGAAAATAAAAGGGAGAAGGCAGCATCTCCTATGGAAAGTAACCCCAGAAAGTGTCTTGTGGCTCTATGAAGGAGCATGTGAGGTTTCGGGGCGGTGGTGGAACCACCATCCCTTGAAGTGTTCACAAAACATGCAGATGAGGCCCCCAGTGACATGGTTTAGTGATGGCCTTGGCAGTGCTGAAGTAAAGGTTGGAGTTAATGATCTTAATGGTCCTTTCCAACCTGGTTGATTCTATGATTCTATGATTCATGAGAGCAGCTCATTCTAGGGTGTGAACAGCTTAAAGGTGGTGGAAATTGGACCAGGATAGGATTTGCTGGTGATGGACATGAATAGGATCCGCACGCATGGGACATGGAAAAGGTTGAGGTTGTATAACATGGTGCCCCAGCCTAGGTGGAAGAGGAGCTCTCTGTGCAGTCCCACACTAACAGAGGATCTGACATCAACTTGATGGATGATGACAACCAGAAGCTTGGTTGAGCCCCATGTCCATTGACTGCTGGAGCAAAGCATCACTTGGGTGGGCAGGTAGCAAGAAAAGCCATCCCGGAGGCATGCTCACTGACAGAGTCAGGATATATTCATACCGTTACGTATCAATCAGCCCCCAGGATTTATGTGCTCACCCTGCTGTGTTTAACTATCAGGGTGCTGAGTCTAAGCCCTGAACCTGCTCCCTTCTACGGCAGCCACATCTCAGGCCATTCCAGCTACTCTTAGCTCTGGGCAGCCTTCATGTACCATACATTCTCCTGCTCTCTCATCAGGCACCTGGACCTTGGACAGCAGCAGCCAGACTCATCTGCTGCTGCACAACTTGCCAAAGAGCTGCTCGAGCAATTAAAACCAGCACAAATCTTTATAGGCTGCAATGTGTGTGTGATGTGTGTGTGTGTGGTGTCAGCAGAGAGCTGGGAACTTGCAACACTTGCTCCAGCCCATGCAAAAAGATAATGAATGTTAACTCTTCCTGGGTGATGAGAAAGGATGCATAAACACTACACTATTTGAAGCCACTTTTTCAGCTTCTCTGCCACTCTTAGGTTCACATCTATGCCCCTTTGACCACGGTCAGTGGTCTGTTAATGCAGCAATAAGGAAAAGAGAGAAGACGACAGTGGCCTAATGCCAGACGTTTGGTGACAATATGTAAACCATCAGCACAGCTCATGAGGGCTCTGCTCAAAGGCTGTGATTTTTCTGTTTCAATGCAGACAATCTGAACACCCAGTGCACATTTTTAGACTGTGAAATGCCTCCGTCTTTCAACTCCCAGACTAAAGCTTTGGGCAACAGCCCCGTCATGCGCCTGGTGTGAGCAGATCCAGATGCAGCCATACCTCCAGAAGATGCTCTCCCTAAATGAGAAGGAGTAACAGATCATGTGTATGGTCCTGCAACGCGCTAGCAAAGCTGCACATGGATTACTTATGGTTTCCATCAGTCTCTAACTTCATATTGCCATGCTCCTTCCCATCTCAAGACTATGTGCAGACCTGGAGGAGGACCTGAACTCTCAGGTCTGTGTTGCATGGTAGTGTGTTGGACAATCACCTCCTAATTACTATGGAAACTACTATTGCAGGATCTTTAAGCAGAGCTTTGAAAGGGGTTTTTTCATCTCTTAAAGGCTGAAGGGGAAATATTCCTCCTAACAAACTATGCTCTTTCCAAGCACCACATTTCCACAGCATTGTCAAAAACGTCTGAACCACAGACCAAAATTGATGCAGCTTAAAGAAAATGATTCTGGTTGACTATCCTTGGAGACATTAATCAGAGTTTAGTGCTGTCATTTCTCTGTTATACCTTCAAAAGATATCCAAATGCCAACAGCCTTCAGCAAGAACAATTCCAGCGTGCAAACACTGATGTGTTCATAGGTGCCTGCAGGCACGTTGTTCCTGTGGTGCAGCCTAAATACCCAGCGCCCTGGGGACCACTGATGGCTCACCAGCCCTCCTCCACAACTTGTGCATGGCCTGTGCGGCCCTGCCAGCACAGCAGTCCATGGGGAAACAACTCAAAGAGCACTTTGGATCAGATTCGGGGCTGTCGTAGCTCTTGGAGCCAGGCCAGGACATAATGTCACCCTGATAGAGTGGAAGATTGCTTGGAAAGGGTGCAGAGAACCTCTGAGTCTTTAACGCTGCCAAACCTTGCATCATGAAGCCATGGTTGCACCATCTGAACAGTAACAATGTGAAATAAATGCATCATATAAATTGAGAGCAATAAGCAGGGTCTTGGGACTGCAGGATCAAACCAAGGGCTGAAGTTGCTTTCAAAGTAGCTGGGAATTAGATTGTTACAGGGAATGTCCATCTCTATAAGGAGCTGTTCATCATGCTTTGGGAGAAAGAAGTGTTTCTGGTACAGCCACCAAGGAGGCATCCGTCCCCAGTAGGTATAGACTGTGTTGCTCACCGCTCAGATAGTGTCTGGATGTCAATATAAAAGGTTAATTACAAATCCCATTGGGAAACACATTTGCTAAAGTTTGTTTCACTGTTCTTCCTCATTCCTTTAAGTTTCAACGCTGGCAATTAGGTGAAAGCTGGCTACAAGTGTCTAATGACAGTAAGTCCTCATTTTAACAACAGGAACACTAAAGAGCATTCCTCTCTCGGGCATTTAATACAGTTCTGAAAACTGATCATAAAAAGGAAATCCCTGGCACTGACAGATTTTTAGCCCAAAGTCCCTCCAAAATGAATTCAGGGCTTTTTTGCCCCCCCTAGTTTCCAATGTAAGGTTGTTTGCTAATGAGCAACACCCAGTAATATCTTTTCCAGCAAGAATCAAGGGCTGCATCTGCAGTTGGAAAGATGTTAGCAGGGGAAAAAGGGATGTAACAGGGAAAGCAAATAATATTGCTGTGAGAAAATGCTGCAAGAACCAAAGAATGGGGAAGAAAAATCAAGCAAGTAACAATTCAGGATGTGTGTTGTTGTTTGAGATCAGGGTGATGCAGCACCTTTCTGCCTCTGTGTTTTACATAGCACACACATTTTGTGATACTCAGTAATATATCTTTAAAAACAAAAAGCTTCAAGAAAGACATATGAACAAAGACGAACTGCTCGTAATACTACAGAGCCCAGAGAAGAATAAAGCAGTACAACCAGCAGATGGAGAGTAAATCAGTACATCAACGTGATCCCATTATTAGGTTTGAATTCTATTACCCAGCCTCCTAAATCACCACACAGAGCCACAAGAGGAGGGGAACCGTTCCTTCCCCTACTCCAGTAACACTTTGCAATAAGCGACAGGAAAAGATTGTCCTGAAACCTAAGGGCGAGCAACTTTTGGGCATGGCCATTGCTGGTTGCTACCTGAAACAACCCTTGCTCTGATGGATAATTTGGCAAGACAATATTTAGGGCACATTAAGCCCAAGGAGATGTTCTTCTGGCAACCTCCCCATGAACTAATTGGCATGCAGATGCTGTTCATCTGAGTTAGCTTCTCTCATACCATGCTTGCCCATGTATCAGCCACAACCCGCTCTTCAACTCGCAGCTCTTGTGACTGGATCCACTCCCATATTGCAGATTTTAGGTGCTCGGTTCAGGCAATCAAACTGGGCTTTGGCTTTGTTAGCATGGCAGCAGGCATTCAGCAGAGAAAATGGAGCTAAAGGGCATGAGCTGCAGTTCTTTGAAGAGGCCTGACTCCTTTTCTTCCTCTGGGTCACGGCACAGCACGACGGAGTCATTGCTTGCAACAGCCTATTGCCAGGAGAGCATTTTAGGATCTAAACCTTATAGAGGATGGTTTCTAGACATAAAAGGCTAGCTCTTTCCTTGAATTTCTTTCAGGAAATTCTTCAAAAGAATGCAAACCTGACTGGACAGAGAACTAGTTTCTTTTGCTCTTTCACAGGCCCTACCAGAGATGGATTCCCAACTCCTTGCAGTACCAAGACACACAGTTTCTCTGAACTGATCTCTGGTCTCCAGAATCACCAAACACTCCATAAAGGTTCAATTCAAAATTCTCCATGGAGCATGGAAACAGGTGGAAATACCTTATTTTTAATCCTTGCTTATGCCTGAGGTTGTCACACAATGCTCCCATTGCCATTGTTGGGGAGAAATAACCAGTTAAGAACTTATTTTCTTGACCAAATATAGATGTCTGCTGTGGATGAGATGATCAATTTCATCCCAAAACAGCTGTTTCTTTTTAGGCACTATATAGAGTGCCCACAGCGACTTGCTCAGGGCAGATGTCTACACTGGAGGGATCTGCATTTGAATGGCTGAATCCTATCATGGCTGTGTGTAAATTGGCCAGAGCTAGAGTTGTAACTATGCCTTGGAAAGCTGTGTCAGAACACAGCATAATAGGCTATTGGTGACTCAGAAATCCCACATATACAGGGACTGCCATGGTCTGTGGTAGAGATAACATCAGAAATCAGACCAAAAAACGGGTTAGAAATCTTGCCATTTCTAGCACAGAAAAGTAAAGAGAAATAAGATGGGTCTTTAACTCAGCGTGAAAACGAAGAGTATTGCAGTGCTTGCTGTAAACTCACAAAGGGTCAGACCTGGGGTGAAGCTGATGAGTAAGATCATTGTCCATCCCGTAACAGTTTGGTCTCCTATGGTGCACTTCTACCTATTTCTGTATTGGGAGAGTCTTGACCCTGCACATGGGCTTTCCCCTCTTCCTCCCAGCTCTAGATCTTGGGCTGAAATAGCCATTTAAAGCAATCTCATGGCTTAATTTGAATGTGATGGATGCACAGATGTTTAGCTGGCCATGCTAAAGCACCGAGAGGGTCTGTGGACATCAGCTTTCCCCATTGACAATGCACTGCCTTGGCTGTGAAGTCTCATTGCTGACATATTTAGCTTACTCAGCCCCACTAACCTGACAAACAAGGGTCAAAACTGACCTAAGAGGGTCCAACCAGGTTCAAATGAGGGGAAAACTTGAAGTCGGTGATTAAAAATACACACACCCCATTTTGCATGCCACAAGGACTAAGTTGGTGACAGTTTAATATCGCAGATTTTAGAAAGCTAAAATGACTTTATTTGGGATTGAACACAAAAAACTCTGGCTGACAGAATGGCACCAGCTGATGGGGTATTCAGTTCTCTCCCCACTCCCCAATGTCCTAGAAAAACAAGGGATAGAAAAAAGGAGTTCACAGCAAGAAGTCTCAGTTGTCAAAACATCTATGAAAAACAATGTGGACATCTTACGCTCAGTACTTTTGTTCTTACTGCCAAAAGGAAGACAGAAATATTCCACTCTAGGATCTGGACAAAAGATCAAACTATCAGCCTTGGACAATTTCTTCTTAGTGCCACAAAAAGTTACCTCGATACCTAAGGAGATGAGACCCACTTACATTGCTCCAAAGTTTCCATTAAAGCTCTTAGCACATGTGCTATTTTTTCCCCTCACAATATCTCACAGTAGGTGGGAACAGGGTGAAATAGTCTGCAGCCTAGTAATTAAATAGGCTTGGTTTTTATACTGCAAATTACAGCTCGATGTAACTGTCTCAGGTATATATAATGCTCCAATCACTGCCGCACCTCAGTGCTCTTCCCTCTGCAGTGTACTTAGTCTCTCATCCCCCTGCAAGGCATAGTGTTATTATCTGCATCACAAAGGCAGGGGTGGAGGGACCTCCTGGGTACTTTCCAGACTCCTCGTTGCACAACCTCTTTCTTGGCCATACCAAGGGCAAGCTGAAGAATGGGTTCAGCCTTAAGGAGAGGAAGTTCAGGTTAGATCACAGGCACAATTTCTTCCCTGTGAGGGTGCTGAGGCTCTGGCAGAGGGTGCCCAGAGAAGCTGTGGCTGCCCCATCCCTGGCAGTATTAAAGGCCAAGTTAGACAGAGCCTAGAGTGATATGGTCTAGTGGGAGGTGTCCCTGTTGATGGCAGAGGGCTGGAAATGGATAATCTTAAGGTCCTTTCCAATCTCAACTATTCTATGATCCTATGAAGAATAAGCTTCTGCAATGTTTTTTCCTTTTCAGCCCCTCACAACTGTGTTGCCCAGGATCTCCCTTCTCCATCCCAGCCTCAACCCCTTCACCATGAGGTCTGGGCAGTTTCCAGTTTGGCAGCAAGACCTTCCCATGAAATGGTTCTTTGTTTCTAGCGCTTCCTTCTTGCAGTCCCTGCTCAGGATATTTACAGAGAGGAATCATATGATGCCTTAGCTTTCACTGTCTAAGTGGGATAAGCCAAAAAACTTTTTGTCTCCTCTTATAAAACAAAGTCTTTGTTCTCTCCATTGCTCACATCCATAGAATCTCAGACTGGTTTGGATTGGAAAGAACCTTAAAGCTCATCCAGTTCCAAACCCTAGGGCTCAAGGTTTATCTTGTCAGGGTGACTATGTCTGCCCCACACAGTTGTTGCCCCCTATCTTCTCTGGGCCTCGCATAGCGATGCTGTGGCTGTAACAAACACATAAACAAATACATACGGGCATATATTTATACTTACAGATTCTTAAATGGACACACAATGTTTGGCAATCTCAGAGGATCCAGAACAATGTGAGGACTGTCCCATAGACAGTGACGTTTTAACAGCATGACCTTGAGTGTTTCCATTGGAGAGGGATGAAACCCATTCTCCCAGTGTTTAATGTCCCTGGTTCCTGAATCTCTCAGATGTGAAGTGACAGCTCTTTAACACATGCCCAGTAGTTGCCTATACATGTGCGCCAGCCTCGTGCTGAATACAAGCCAACCTCTCCTGCAGTGAGCAACCTCATTCCTATCACATGATAAGGGTACACCCATGGCTTTCACTATGGGAAGCTGAGCTGGTGTAGGAATACCTGCAAAGCTTACGTGATCCACTGCAGTCAGAGACATGTCTGGAGCTGCCTTCAGCCTGGGTTTCATTCTTAAATCACACAAAGCTTTCTCTTGGCTCACGACACAGCCAGGATTGCCATTGGAAGGGGAATGGGAGTGCAAAGGCAAGTCAGCCACCACCTCCTCTGACCAACCCTGCTGACTCTCACACCACTACTGCACTGCTGAAAGCATACCCAAAGCTGTGCTCATGTTCAAGATACCTCCAGCCGAAGTGAAATACCTACTGATGGTCATCAATAGGAATGAAGTGTACTAATGAGTTGGCAGGACACCTGGACTCTCTACAAAGCTCCATCTAAGACTTGCAGTGCAAACCTGGACAAGTTGTTGGACTCTCAGAGCTCCTGTTTCTCTTCCAAACCCAAGTCTGTTTTGCTTCTGTTTCATGAGCTTTGGTAGACAAGGAGTAAAAGACCATATTCAGCACCTAGGCTTATATTCATCTTTGAATAAGCCATCTCTGGAGATATTTCTTCTGACTGCACATTCATCATGATCAAGTATGAGACTTGATCTATGTACTTGTGATATACCTATGATCCAAGGACAGTCACCATTTGTTAAAAACATACCACTAATGCAGTCAGCATTCTGGGATTTCAGCCCAGAGGGAGAAAAAGGCTTTAAAGGCAAACAAAACGAACACAGGTTGCATGGGTTGACAAGCAGAATAATCTAATTGGTGAGTATTAAAAATAAAAGAAGACCCTTTATATGCTTAAAAGCAAGAGATGTCCCAAAACTCTGCTATTTGCCAGTGTAGATGTCTCTTTAACCAGGTTTT
This sequence comes from Psilopsiagon aurifrons, assembly GCA_025447955.1. Lineage (NCBI taxonomy): Eukaryota > Metazoa > Chordata > Aves > Psittaciformes > Psittacidae > Psilopsiagon > Psilopsiagon aurifrons. Next base: position 21,302 of record JAOEHY010011708.1, read on the forward strand.
CTTGTTTGTTTGCTGTGTAGCCCACTAGAGTTACTCCATCTCCTGCTCAAATTGCATCCGTGTCTAGTTGAGCATAACACGAGTCACCTTGGAAAGAGCACAGCAGAAAATAATAGATAAAAGCAACCACTGCAAATCTGTGAACAGTAACTGAGGAGCTGCTATTTCACTAAAACCAGCTTCAAGTCAATGTGCTCTCTCACCAGGCCAAACAAATGTTCCTTCCTTAGGATTAAAGCAGCTTTCCTAAATGAGGCTGGCTATGATTGACGCTTTTATTGACTGGCACAATTTCATGCTTTAATAACTCTGGGCTCCTCATTTTAGCCATGAATAAATTTAACTGTTAAGTCCTTGAATATAAATCCTCTTCTCTGGAAGTTCCCATTCTCTCTTTAACACATAAACTCAGATTAACAAGACTCACCCACTCATCAGGAGCTGGATGTAGTGACCTGCAGCATCCTCAGTCAATACGCTCACCAGATCCCCCCAGCTCCTTCCCTTCTGATCCATCACAAACTGACTGACAAAAGGCTCTAAGACCTCAGCTGGAGATGCCCTCATGCATTTTGTTATCTCAGCATCACATACCTGGTCAGCAATTAGTGGGATAATCAACTTGTGTTGAGGCTGATGACCAACAGAAGAGCAGAACAGCATCTCTTCTCTGAGCAGCATCTTCTGTGCCTCTGGTACTTGACCTAGAACAAGGATAACATCTTACTGGGGTGCCTCAAGCAGCCCCTTTTAGTGTGGTAGGCACAATGCCTGGCCCTGTGCTCAGCCCCTCACCTTTTCCAGTCACACATTGTCCCAGTTACAGCTTCCTCATGTTTCTAATTTTGCAAAAGCTCAGGTGTGATACCTAAGGAGAGCTTTGTGCTGGCCTTTCTCCTTCTGTCTCACATCTTTTATATAGGTATTGACTTTGTAGGTTCACGTAGGTACTGACATTGTAGGTCTGGTCTATGGTTGCAGAAGGCTTCTTCCTTGATTTAGAGCCTATAGTAAAGAAGGGTGAAAATGCATCTCCTCGGCAGACTGCATGTTTCAGGCTGTATTTTTAGCTCTTCGGTGTTTTGTTTATTCCCATGTGCCTAAATCTCCTAATTTAGCAATCACGGCTGGTTCCTGGACTTAGCACTTTTTTCCCAGGAACGTCCTCCTCCTCCAGCACCTTAAGTGAGGAATATTTAGATTCATTCCAGTTTGAAAAGGAACCAAGCTGCAGCTGAAAATGAAGTCAAAACACCGTGAATCCATCAGTCCTCGGAGGCTTTTGATTTCCCATGCCTGTGTCACCACATGCAGTGGTATCACTTAGATTGCCTTTGAGTGCCAGTGGTCTGGAAGACCATTTCTTCCAAAGGTATCTTTGATTAAGTGAGAACCACCCCCATTTCCCACACCTTCCCTCCAGGTCCCACTCAGCTCCATCTGACTCCTTTGGGTTGTCCCTTCCTCCCCAGAGAGACACTGGTTGGAAACCCTAATGCCTGCAAACACCTTGAGCCCACATCCAGGGCAAGGAAGGTGCCCTGAAGATGCTGCTGGGGACACCATAAGTGTCTGGTCCAGCTGGACTGCTGGTTGCTGCCAGAGGAGCTGGAGGAAAGCAAAGACAAGGAGGAAGTGATCAAATTAAAACCATTAATGGCCCCTTCTGCAGCACTGAACTGCATCTTTGGAGTCTTCCCTGTGAGGAGATGGTCTCAGATGCCCCCAGAAGCTTCAGCATGACCAAAGCCCTGCCAGAAACAAACCACCCTGATCAGCATGCACGCCTAATTAATGGATCTTGGTGGACCACGTTTCCTTTCTCCTCATGCCATAGCCTTGCAGCCAAGAAAAGCAAACAGAGATAAAGATGTCACTGTCCCACTCAGCTCAGCACTGGTCAGGCCACACCTGCAACACTGGGCTCAGTTTTGATCCCTGCTGTACAAAAAGCTGTGGATGGGCTGGAGAGGGTCCAGAGAAGGGCAACAAAGATGATGCAAGGACTGGGAAGCATGTGAGGAAAGACTGAGAGCTGGGACTGTTCAGCCTGGAGAAAAGAAAGCTCAGGGGACACCTTGTCACCATGGTCCAGTGTTTAAAGGGTGGATACGAAGAAGATGGAGACTCTGTTTTTACAAGGAGTCCCATGGGAAAAACAAGGGGTGATGGGCACACGTTACTGCTGGGGAGGTTCCAACTGGACACAGGAGGAAAAGGTTTCCCAAAGAGAACAAGCAGCCCCTGGAATAATCTCCCTGGGGAAGCAGTGACTGCCCAACATTGGACACTGTTAAAATTGAGCTGGACAGGGTGCTGGGACATCCAGTCTAGGTCATGCTTTGCCAAGAAAGGTTGGACCAGCTGATCCTTGAGGCCCCTTCCAGCCCTGGATTCTGGGATTCTAGGATTCTATGAAAATCTGGATAAAAAGCTCAGCTCAGCAGTATTGATTTCCTAATGCACAACTTCCACAAGCTTTCTCCCTGGTGCGTGTTAAAGCCCTGGTGGATGTTGATAAAACAGATCAATTTTTTCTGTAAAAAAGAATAACTATCATAAATATCAGGAGTGCTTGGTAATATATTGGTTTCTTCATAGTTTTCAGGACTGTCTTGGTGTTGAAGGAATGGGCTCCCGGAGGGAAACACAAGACCCATACTGATTTGAAGGAAAGTGGCTGTGGTTTTCCCATGCAGTGTGTCTGCTGCCCCCTAAATCATGCAGACAAGAAGCAAGACCCCCATCTGTTGGCTCTCTATCCACCCAGCAGGAATTTGGTCTTTTGATGGTTTTAGAGATGGACAGGGAATGATGTGGGGTTTCGCTGTTTTGGTATGGCCACCTGAACAGCATTGCTTTGTTTCATTTGGAGGGGCTGTGAGGTTATGGGGAAACCCCACCTCAAACCTACTCTTTGACCATGCCAGTCCTAAATTTAGATCTTATCCATTTTGTTAACGAAATGCAAAGCATGAAGGTGGCAAAATAGGAACAAATCTTGGTATTTCTGTAGGACCTTTTACCCTTTGCACACCATGACTGTTGCTAGGTTAATAGTCATGGTTATTTAGCCAGCTTTTCCACAAAACAGATGGGGACCTGGAGACTCACCGCACTGCTTGTTTCCACTTGGTACCCACGAATTTTTCTGCTCCTCTATGTGCCATTCCACCATGGTCTTTGAAGAAGGACTTGCTGCTTTTTCAGGGGACAGGCTGCATTAGGAAGGATAATAATCACAGGTCTCTCTTGGTGGCCTCAGATCTTCTGGTAGCCACAAACACAGGATCAGTTACTACCCAGGCACCATCCATCACTGGGCATCACAACCTCTGCCTTCTCTTCCGTCACATCCCCAGGGCTGAGGCTCATTCTGAATCCTCAGCATTCATGGTGCAGACCTCTGCATCCAAGCCCAGCACATCTTGGTGCCTGCACCAACCCTCACCTTTCTTCCAAAGGAAAAGGCTGTTTCAGCTTCAGTCTGTCAATAACAAATAGCTTGGCCTTGCTTTGGTCAGTCTCAGTGCTGTAAACTAGCATTTACCAGTGGAGTTGGGATAATTCAATTTGCTTTAATTAAAGAAAATACAGGCTCAATTGTCCCTGGTAATGTGGCACAACCAAACTGCAACTTGCTGAAGATCTTCAGCAGCACTTAGGGATAAACTGGCTTTGAAAAGCACTTGTTTTGAAGGGAAACAAGCAACCGAAAGAGAATCTTTTTGTTGGGAATGGTGGGTGGAAGGTAAAAAATAACAGTGGTGGAAAACTTCACCAGCTCTTTTCTACGCCTCATCTGCTACTTTATTAGTACTCCTAAATCTGTTTTGCTAAATATAAGCATCACCAAATTTACATAAACTTCATTAAAAGCTTATATCTCAACTCTGCTGCTCCTGTAACACACCCAGGAAATGAAGAACTGAAGAACTTCAAACTCCTCTGTAGTAAAATAAGCAACAGCAAAAGAAACAAACCAACATTTAAAGGGCATTTTTGTCTTTTTCTTCCTGTTCTGTAGCTGTATGTATCATCTGTCTGTGTCTTCAAGGGTTGTGGGTGACTTTTCTTTCCCTTTGGGTCCTTCCTGCCCCAGCTTGGAGCAATGCTTCCCATCTCTTTGTGTTGCATTGAAAAAGAGAAGTGGAAGCCAAAGAAGGGCCAAATCGCTCTTCTAAGAGCTTTTATTTCCCTGCTGGTCCTGCTTCCCGTGTTCCCAGTGTAACTGACTAGAGACACCTAGAAGCAGTGCTGATACAAGATGTCTCCTCTGAGAGATGCTCTGGGACTCAGACATGTGGCGGTGAGGAAGAAGAGGACCATAGTTCTGGTTGTTTAGCACTTAACTGAAACCCAAAGGAGGGTGTCCAGCTAGAAGTGCTTGGTAGGACCAGAGATGCTGGTTTATCTTTGGGAGCTCTTGAAGGTTTCCTGGGGTTTGGGGGGTCACATCCCTAGAGCAACCAGTGCTCCAGTTTCCACATGGAGTCTCAGTCTTGAGAGGTGTCAGATTTGGGCAGTTATATTACACAGCCTCTGATAGTGTACTCACTATTCCCTTTCCATATCATTAATAACTTCATGATGAGGAGGGGAGGATGGGATCTGGAGGCATGAGCAAAGCATGTACATCTGTATCAGGACATCACAGACTCCCTTTTGGTTCTGGCCAAGATGTGTCACCTCCATGCTTCAGCACACAGTGCATTGAAGGGAGGCAACCGAAAGGCTGGGAGTTCAGACCAGTCTTTCATTTCTACCCTGTATCCATCTACCAGACAGACCCAGGAGAGCTGCTTTCCCTCTCCTTGCCCCTGCATCAGTGCTGGAGCAGAGCCGGGGGGGAGCCCAGGAAAATGTTTAGATAGGATCAAGTTCACCATCACAATGTCAAGGAGAGCATCTGGCCAGACAAATTAAGACATATTCTCCCCTTGCTTCCCTCCCCACTGCTCTGGGTGTATTATGGTGGGAAGAAACCTAAAAGCACTTAAATTCTGTGCCAGATCTGTTCAACACCAGGTGTCTTTGTCATTCAGTAGTGATGAGCAAGGAAAGAAGTGAGGGCAGGGGATTTGCTTATGTGCTTTTCTATCAGGAAAGCATTTCCACCTTGCTCTTGCCCTTCCCAGATGTCTCAAACACTGCTAGGAACAAAGTTGTCCCCCCTTTCTAAGGTTATCCCTACCCGTGCTCATCCACAATAGCCATTCTCTAGATACTCCATCTTATGCCTGCTCTTCTCCCACCAATTTTAGGCATGACAGCTTGAAGAAGAAGGTGGGATGGTGTTGCTGCAGCCCCACCATATGTCCCCAGCCATGCTCCTTCACCAGCTTCCTCTATGTACTTAGGCTCTCATCCAAGGCAACCTCTTGGTAAGAAAACACTGAGCTGTGCAACCCTGAACCTCTTGAGTAAACCCCAGACCTGGTTTCTGGACAGGAATCCTCTCCTGGACAGTGGGACATAGACTCACACGCATGCAAATGATCCCAGAAAAACTGAACTCTCTACTTGGGATGTGTTCAAGAGCTACATCTATAGTAAAGAAAGCCCTGGTCTCCCCTTGTCTCTACCTTCACCCCTTGGGCCATCAGGTGTTTGAATGAGATGGATTTTTGTGATGAGTTGGATTTAGTAGGAGATGGATTTAGTAGATGCTTTTAAAGGCAACCCAATCCCTACGATAGAGATAATTTTCCCTGTGACATTGAGGAAGAGACAGTGACAAGGATGCAGCTCCTTGCGCTGTGAGTGGTTTGAGAGGGGGACACACTGCAGGTATTTGGCCTTTGAGAGCACAAAGCTGTGATGAGGGCATTAACCCTGAGAGCTGAAATGGGAGCAAACACCAACCCAGCCAATGGGGACCAAGCCAGACCACACTGAAGGGCGAATGGGTACCAAAGAAATCGCAAGCAAGAGACAGACTGTTATGTACTAAAGGTGCAGTTTCTTTCCTTCTTTCCCAAAGGCTCTATTAAGGCTTTTAGGAAAGAATTGTCTCACTGTGACTGCCCATCATGCACTGGGGATAGTGTGAATATGATCATCAGTGATTTGCAATCCCACAGTCAGAAAGCTCACTCTTTAGCATCCTGCCCTATGTGATAACAGGGGAAAACAAAACCCTTCTCAGGAACTGGCGGCTGCAGCAAATATCCCTCTGGATTCCAAGTATTTCCTTTCACTGGAGTAAATTGTGTTTTATGCCTATAATTAACTGGGAGCCAGTACACACTGCGCTGGTTTTAAGCTGACTCAATGCTGTCTGCGTAGCACAGTGTGATAAAACAATATTCAAATCAGCTTCTTAACTAAGCTGGCAAGTGGCACAATCTGGAGATGGATGCCAAAAGTAAGTGGAGGTTTGCAAAGCCCAGGGCGTAGGGAGGGATTTCAAGGAGTATTTTCCTTAAAGAGCTGGTTTCCAATTCACAGCCTGTGGATGGGTTTTGAAACCTGGGATGGGACCCACAATGAGTTCACAAGCCTCACTGACAAGTTGATGTACCCAAAAGCATTGGAGACGTCTGAGGCTGGAAGCCACAAGTGCTAGGGAAGGGGTTTTATGAAGGCAGATGAAATAATGAGCAGTTGTGGTTAAAAGGATCAAGTCTTCCTGCTCACCACTTCCTCCATGCGGAAATGTTTTATGTACCAAAAGAGTACACATGTACAAATACATGTGTACAAGTACACATGGAAGTTACATACATGGGGTGTGGTTTTGAGTGACTTTGTTCTGCAGGGTTTTGGCATGGTGCAAATCAAAGCTGTGGACTCACCACCTCATCCTCCTGCAGCAAAGGCAGGTGCTAATTCCCCACTATTTGGTCTAGGCTTTATTATTGCTGTGCCTCCAAGCTAGAGAAAAGCATTTCTTTCCTTATTCTATTTTGATTTACATAGAAGTTTGGCAATTTTTACGCTGCCAGCTCCACTTGTACATGTTTTGCCCAGCTCCCTAAATAAAAGCATCAGAAAGGTGAAGGTTCCATGAACGCTCCATTTTCCAAACCAGTGTATGGGTGAATGCTTACCTTAAGTTTTGTCAGTGGTCTAAGCATGAGGGAAGTCGAGGAGAGATATAAAAAGCCCTAATGTGTTCACTGCCCTCAAAAAGCTGGTTTCAAGGAAATTAAAGCTTCTCTTCATAAGGTGTGGTTTGATAAATGAGCAGTCCCTTTGGCTGTGCTCATAATAGCTATTAATCACCATCTGTTGGAAAACAATGTGATTCTGAAGATGGTTGACCTGTGTGGTGTCAACAGACACGTTACAGTGCTTATAAACTGTGCCTTTCCTTGAATAGGCTAATTTCTTATTGCTGCATATTATTAGGATAAATAGTAAATAACAAAGAGACCAAAACTGAAATGAAACCTTTGAGTTTTGATGCTTGAAACACAGAGTTTGAGTTTCAAACTTCAATTTGAGTGGAGCAGAAGAATTTTTCATTGGGCTGATGGAAAACCCGTATTTTTTTCATGGGTAAGTTTGGAAAGTTGATCCTATCTGGAATAAATCCCTTGTTGAAATCACAGATTCCAACTCAACTGAAAGCAATAATCCTTGGTATATAATAATAATATATATATAAATATATATATATATAAAATAACCCTTAGTACTTGATGTGGTGATGAGTGTTACTTCAATGCACAGCCAACTTTGTTGACTCCTCAGGAGAGGGGAGGTCTACTTCCTTTCCAGTAAATACTTTAGAATTAGTGAAAAATTCATGTTCTGCATCAATACAATAGTAAATACAATTTATGTCTACAGAAATTGCAGTTACATCTGGAGAGGTTCCAGCACAAGGAAAGGAGATTTCAGCACTGCACTGAGGCAGAGCAGTCAAAATGAGAAGTTTAAAGGCATATGACAGCAGATTGGCATGGAATTATGGAATCATAGAATGGTTTTGGGGTGGAAGGGACCTTAAAGCTCACACAGCCCCATCCCCTGCCGTGGCAGGGACACCTTCCATAGAGCAGTTGCTCCAAGCCCCTGGGTCCAACCTGGCCTTGAGCACTGCAGGGATGGGGCAGCCACAGCTTCTCTGGGCACCCTGT
>JAOEHY010011709.1:12768-26348 GCA_025447955.1 Psilopsiagon aurifrons
GGGGGGGGAACAGGGGTGTTTTTTAAAATTTACATATTTCTTCAAACAGTTTTCACTATTCCCCTGCTTCTCCAACATCCTTTTCAACAAGATAAGGAATGATCTATCAACTTGTGGTATGGAGTTAACTTTCACTTCAAATTACATCAGCAGGCCGGAGCTTATGGACTGTTCCATGTCTCATTGGAAACTGGTGTAGCATGGATTGTGGAAGAGAGAAGAGAGTAATTCTCAAGCCACAGAATTGGAAGATTATTAAATCAGTGAGCAGGATAATTAAACTCTGAGTGATCCACAGCTTATTTGGATTTGACCTTTATCACACAACGCAGGTATGTAATTACAATTTTCAGTCAAGAAACCTGATATAAGAATCCTTGTTAGGGTTTCCCACTCACAGATGCCTAAAACAGGGATATTATTTCATATATTCAGACAACAAATTCACAAGCTGGTGTGTAGCTGTTTAATTTTATTCTCAACTGAATCACCACATCTAGCCAGATTAGCCACTAATATTACAGGCTTTCATCCTGCACAAGCTGCCACCAATTCAGCAGAGCTGTCGTCACCAAGAACTCCCACTGTTGGATGGATACCAATCACTTACACCTCCTGAAAGCAAATCTAATCAAAGTGACAGTTATAATAACACTAGCACAGGCAAAAAAAATCACTATATTATGGCTCTCCCTTTTGTTAAAGTCAATTTCACTGATCTAAAGAGCTTTATATTCCCCAATATGAAAAAACCTACACGCATCAATAAAACCTAGAGGGAGCAACACTTTAAATGCTTTTTTTAATTTACTTTTATTCTCATGCCAACAGCCCAGGAATAAAGTTTTTTTTATTATTCCAATATTTCAAATACTTCAAAAAGTATACAGTTGGTACTCAGGATACCATTCAGACATGATTCACAGGGAATAAACTAAAAACAAAACCACAACAAAGTCAACAACTAAATACTAATTACATGACTAAAAAAATCTTATCAGTTTTGAATCCTACAGTCAAATTTTAGTTAAGATAGCAAACACCAAGATCATTTTGCAAGCTAGTCATCCTTTCTTAAAATTGCCATCTTTAAAATGAAGATATACTCACACTGACATGGGGATAATGTGGATTTACAGTATCCTTAAGAACAAGAAAGTAAACACTGAAAATTTTACTTTCTATAAGTAAAAGACACATTGTTATCCAAAGCACTTAAAAAAAATGACAGGAAATTTGAATGGTGAAGTGTGTGGTATACTACATGCTGAAACTAAGCTTCAAAAACTCTGTAGAGTCCAAAAAAGAAGAAGAAAAATTAATGAGCAAGATAGCCAACATGTGTGGTTTCAATTCAAGCAAGAGGAAATTCATTCACAGCTTCACTTAAACTTCTCTCTCAAGCAGTATCTGACAGACTTCTGGGCTTTTCTAAGGCCAAGGTGTTACTTTTATTTATATATATATATTTATACATATATATGTATACACACACACTGATATGCAAACAGTCCCAAAGCCATACTACCTGGAAAACAGAAAACTAAAAGAAAAGTTTACTGTTCTCCACTGATAACACGCGAATCTTATTACTTTAATCCACTGTTGAGGAAATGAGAACAAGTAGAAAGACTGCTGCTCATTTTGCACCTTTTAAGCCATTTGTGACTCTAGACTTCAAAGCAAACTACTAAAAAAATTGCATAACTCAAAAAAAAAAAAAAGTGATGACAAACTGTTGTTGGTTTTAACTCAGAATTGAGTAAAAAAAATACATATAGTAAGAAGAATATAAAATAATTGAAAATGACTGATTAACTGTAGCATTACAATGTCTGCAAAACAGTATCTTGGTGCAGCACAGCCTAAGTCCTCGCTCTCTATCAGTGTGCAAACAGCATAAATGGACAAAACCTGAAAAAGTGTTTATATCAACCTATCTACAAGTTTCTCTTCCCAATAGCAGCCCTGCCTACTAAAACGCATTATGCACACAGACATTTATCTTTTAAATGTGCAGTTTTACTGTAAGCAATCTGGTAGAAAAAACTCACAATGCTCATTTGACATGTGCACAGAGCAAACCTTATCAGACCATTCCCACACCATGTCCAGCTACAGAAGTCTCAGGAAACAATCTGCAAACAAACAGGAGTTAACATTTTCATCACATGAATTCCTCCATCTTAAAAATCTTGTTGATCTGAAGTGGTTTAAAAGCAGAGTTACAGTTTTCCACACAATATCCTATGCCACACTTCAAATTACATTTGAAAACACTTGAAACAGTGTTATAATTCACCTGTATATACACATGTAGCATTGTTACAGGAATTATGAAACGACATTAATTATGGATTAATGTTCTTTATTGGTAAATCCGTAGCTGCTAAGACTATAATGCTCAGATACTACAGAATTGCAAAAACACATTACCATGCTCTCCGTTGCAGAGTGATGCCAGCCACACTGCAATAGGCCAGCAGCATTCTGTCATTAGGGAAAAATATGACTGTTTTATTTCCTTAGCAAAAGGTATGTTACAGGTGCTTATTTCTGGCAGTATGTTGTACCTGCAAGGAATACTGAGACAAGTAGTGCGAAATATATCCCAACTATTAATTGAGTGTTATTAATCAAGTATTGATGGTCTTTTATTTTTTCCAACTACAGGAGGGCAGCTCCTGAAGCATAAACTTTCAGCTTCCACCTCACTGGAACTCAGACTACAGCCCAGCCCAACAAGAAGTTCTGGGATATACACTGATTGCACAGCTGTGCCTGAAGAAAAGTCAGTGTCCTCTTTCCCCTATTTTGAATAATTCATTCACAATTAAAGCAAATGAACAAAATACAACCTGCATTCAAAACCTCAACACACCCAAACATTCCCTGATCAGAAAACTGGGTCTGAAATTCAGTCACCTGTTTGGAACTGGAAGTTTGACAAAGACAAAGAATGCTTTTCAAAAAGAAAGTCTCAAATAGTGTGCTAACACTAAATCCTGATCTTTGCTGGCAGTATCACCTCCCCCTCCCTCTGTTACAAGGTGTGTTCAGACTTGTGTTGATTGGTTGCTTTTTTAAAAATCTAAATTAGGCTAGATAAGACACTGCCAGGGTGCATCACACTGAAACATCAAAATATCGCATGAGCAGTATTAAAAAAGTTAATTCTGCCATGAGTTTTAGAAAACTGGTTCTTAAGACAAATACACAAAATATGAAAGTAAGGTTTTGCTACAGTAAGTATTACTTACTGCATTATTATTTGGTTTATTACTAAAAACTTGCTGTTAACAAAACACAGGACCTGCGGTGTTTGTGGGATTTGTTTGGGTTTTGGTTGGTTTGCTGGTTTTTTTGTATTTATTCATTTTGTTTTGAATAGCTTGCTACAAGGCTAAGAATATGCTGAGAAATCCTTCACCCACCTGCCCCCAGAGTTTAGAATTGCTATTTCCTTTAGGTCTTGTAACAGGAGGAAAAAATCAGTCTCCCTAAGCACTAACCTAGTAATCCACTGCCAAACAGTGTGAATAAGAATCATACAGAAAAAAAAATGCTACAAAAAACTTGTCAGAAATACAGATATCTGAATTACATGTATACAGATATTTTAGTGCCATTATGGTACCATCATTCAAAATTATTATCACCACGTCACATTTCAAAGATGAATTACTAAAGAACATCAAGCCAAACTTGTTTTTCTTGCAGGGCATTTTGACTCTTTAATATTACTCTATGGTATATTACTTTTGTCCTTTTTAATCTCATTTGACAAACTGTTTCAGACTTTTGTCTGCTTGAGAAATGACTTGTAGAAGTTGCCTGACAAGCATTTGAATTTCCTGGTCAGTCTGAAGGGAGACATTACCTTTGACGATTAACAAATTTATTCCTTCTGGATATGAATTTTAAAATCTCGTTATTTATTTTAAAGACAAGATATAGCACTTCTGCTCTTTTAAGCCTTGGTAAGAGACACTCAAAAGTAAAGTACCAGCATTTCTGCTTGCCTGTAACATGCATTTACTCCAATTCTTTCAATTTTATTCACCCAAAAGCATTATCAACCCCAAATATTTTACCTAAGTTTTAAAGCTTAGAAGAACTTCAGAAAGCTGAACTGACTACTACACTGGTGTCCCTGCCTGGCGCCTTTTTCTTTCAAACCATGTAGAGACCGTTTGTGCCTCTTCATGTATGAATGCACATTAATGTGGCAACGGGTATCCCAGAACAATCCATATTTAAGTGAGTCATATAAGCATAACCTAAAGAGTTGGAAAAAACAACTGTTTACAAGTTTATTCACAATAGTGTGATGCAATAATTAACTGTCAGAAGTACATCTGGAAATAATTATGCATAAACTAGTCCTTTTCTTTAGCACTGCAGTACTTGGCATAGCTTTTGCAACCTCAAGTCACTTCACCTGGAAAATCTTATTCCTGTGCCAAGGAGTCAAATACAGCCTCCATTAATATTTTTATGAGGAACACACATAACATATTCACAGAAGTATCTGAAAGAAGTAATGTGATCTCAAGTATAAATTAATATACAAATGAAACTTAAAAAAAAAATCAAAACACACATCCCAAACAAAAGCAAAATCCCATATGAACATTTAGCCTGTCTTGAAAAGACAAAGCTCATAACGTAAGATAGTCCGCATTTATTAAGAAGAGCCTCACATGTTCTTCTCTGGCTTGAATAGCAAGAGCAGGAAGGTTACCACAGAGACAGGTCTTATCCTAACCACATGCATCGTAAGTGGTAGAATGGACATGAAGTGAATTTATTCAGAAAAAAATATTCTTACATTTATTTATTTGTCCATTATGTCATCTAAAATTTCAAAGATACGGAAAAACCAATTTTCATTAATTTTTATATAAAGAACAGAATTTGCCTTCAGAGTGTGGAAAGCCAGAATAAGTTTCCTGGGGGAAAAATACTTATTCATTTCCCCTGTGATACCTACTCGAGATCGGGACAGAGGGGAAGAAGAAGGAAAAAGAGGGCAAAAAATTTCTGTTCCTAGCAGTATCAGTATTACATCATGCAGCAAATCTTTTATCACTGCAAACATCACCGTCTTTCCTCTTCTGAATTAATGATTTATTCACACTGACAAACACCTAAACAGCCAGTGACCTCTGCCTTCTAGACACATGAGAATTTGGTCAGTTCCAGTAGATTTATAGATCAAAGAAAGTGCAACATATTAGCGATGCTCATTAGGAAAGTGACAAATGATTTAACATTCGTGGTACATGTATCATAAAGTTCTTCCATAAATGCTAATGCTTTCAGCAGTCAGGGAATTACAAATTCTTCAGGAAATCTTCCATATATCTTCTGATGATTTTATAGAGCCTTTTGACATGATTGGCAAAAACATCAAAATGTTTTTGTTAACAGCAAGAACATAATAAAAATAAAGTTAAAATGTGTTCATTATGTTCTTGATTTGGAGACAAAAGTCAGCACTTCCATAATGCATTATGTTCCTTCCCCTAACAGTCAGTCATTTCAAGGACATAACAAGCAACAGCCAAAAATATTCTGCCACTTTTTCCCCCCTCACATACACTAACTGGTTTAAAGCACAGCTACTCAATGAAGCCAAGCATGCTAGATTTTACAGGAAGGATGAAAACACTGAATAACGCAATTCTCTTCACCCTTGACATACATGAAAATGGCATGGGAAAAGCAGGTATGTACCATTAATTTCTACTCCACGTATTACTCCCAAGTACTTTTTTCCCCTCTCATGGTCCACTTGTAAGCTTACACCAACGCAAAATTTTAGACTAGACATTGACTGTGCTCTTGTACAGGTTCGCAAAAAGGAAGAAACCTGAAATAAAGACTGAAAATACTGCCCACTTTAAAGGGCCTGGATAATCTCTGCTATTAAAGCAGCACTAATGGCAGATTTCTTTCTAGAAGAATTGTAGTCTTTATGTTCAAAATCAAAGCCCCGCCCAAATTCAATTCATCTTGAATATGCACTATCTATATATTCAGCATTTGCCATATATGCATACTGCAGTCAGTCTTTAGACTAGTTTGTGCAGACTAGCATCGCCTTTTACTCAGAGGTTAAGCTACTCAGAAGTAGGCTATGAAAAACGAAAATCCCTCCTCTACCAAGGTACTCAGAGTAAGCAACATTAATGCTTCCAAAAAAAGAAAGGCACATAACCACAGCTGGTATTGTGTCCTTCGCAGTCTGACACAAAGCAGACAAAAATCCAGCCTCCTCCCCCTTGCTTTAACAAGTTACTCCTATATAAGCACGTATTAACTGAAACTAGGCACCCAGATCCTCCAGCAAAGCACTGGGACAGACAGGAGAACAGGCGGTAAATGCTGCCATCTACCAGAAAGTCGGAATTTTCTATTCCAGCTGGCAGCAAGCAAGCAGGAAGGTGGGGGGGAGGCAGAGGAAGGGAAGGTGCTGGGTAAAAGCAGCAGCCAACTCTTATCTGGTTGTAGTCTTTAAAAACATAAGCCACTAAATAAAACCCACAAGAAAAAAAAAAAAAAAAAGGACTTTTCAAAAAGTGGGACTCGAGTCTAAATACAGAAACCAAATGCTGCAATAATTAGGCCAAGAAAAATCGCCTCTGGCACATGGCAAAAAAAATACCGAACAGAGAGTTTCTCCAAACAGTCAAACATCTTCCAGAAACTGAGGAAGCAATTTGATATGAAGATGCAAAAGCAGCACTCAAGACAGACAAAACCACAGCAAAAGAGCTGCCCATGTTTTTCTCATTGGAGAAACAAAATTCCCCTTAGATGTGCCAAAGTGTTTCTTTATAGGCAGGACAGTTTTTTCTAAACAGAATCAAAACAATGTCAGTAAAAGAGTTGTATTTTACTGAGCTAATATATCTGAATTGTAATAAAATCACCAAGGCAGTTTAGTATGTATTTAATAATTCTAAGGAAATAAGGAAAAAATCAGTAGTATCACATAACGGCATACCTCATATGAACCAACTTTTCTATCGGAGGAATGAAGTTGCCAAATGGTGATGCAATGTGCTATAAAGCGCTCCACTTTTTTCAAGTTCAGCTTCTGTATTGTGAGAGTTATCAGGTATCGTAATTATACAGAAGACGCAACTAACAGATATATCGTATACTTGCGAAAGAGTCAACATCACCCCTGTGGGGGTAAGCCTCATCTTTTGCACATTTGCTGCAATGGAATCATACTAATCAGATCCATTCTTTTTATCTCAAGAAAAAAAAAAACAATCCAATTTTTAACAAAGTCCTTCATTCAAACCTCTTAAAGTAGCCTAACTGCAATGAAATAAAACAGAGTCCTCTATATACCAGCAGGAGGATGCAAAATACAAGAACCCATTATACTCAAGATTTTCATAAGCTAGCTGAAAAAGCAAGTGAATGCCATAGGAATAATTTGCAATTGATAAGAAATTATTCAGGACAGGCATAATTAGATTGAAGATTGTTGCCAAGAAAACCCATAACAGCCGCTGCTTGAGATACAAGATAGCAACTGAAAGTGAATGCATTAATTGCGAAGCAATTCTGAAGAGGAAAAAGAAGCACAGGGACAAAGGTCAGGCTTGAATTAGGTGCTGCTTCTCTGGTGGTTTCAAAAAGTCTCAGCCCTGTGGCAGTCAAAAAAGCAAACATGTTAGAGGAATTGATAAGAGCAAACAACCACATAACCGCTGAACTCTACAGGGCATGGAGATCCAGTCTTGACCCCTAACTCCAAATGCATACTGAAGGACTCCATGAGGGACAATCAGAAAAATGGAATGGTCTAAAACAGATGAGGTTCAACAGAGCAGGATTCAAATCAGGTAGCAGAGCAGAGATACACATGGGAAGTGGTGCAGATAAACCAGAAAGCTGAATTCAGAAACAATAGTGAAAAGTGATACTGAAAACTATCTCTACACAGGAAGCACTGATCATTTCTCAAGATGTATGAAGTGGTAATGTCAGTAGCAACTCTATTGAAAAGCAAGGTTTAACAAAGGAAACAAATGGAACGTTTTAAAAGAAAATCTGAATCTCCTCATCGCAAATTATTCTGGACAACAAAAAAGAAAACCCACACATAAGCAGAATAAAGCACTAACAAATACCACAACGCACTTTGGTGCAGATTTCAGCTGCACCCACACTCGTCATAGTTACTTGATATTTATTATATTCTTTCCTAAAGGTCTTAACATTTATCACATACAGATCTCTCTGGTTTGCCTAGTACAATCATTTTGAAGTTACACTCCAGATGACCACTGATTAAGCAAAGAAGCAAACAAAAAAACCACAACCCCTCCATTTACTAGACAATTAAGACTGAGCTATAAAATAACGCCGCTTGGACCAAACATTCCTAAGGTAGCCTTAATGTTTTTCCCACTGTAGAAACATTAGTATCAGTGTAATAATAAAATAGAACATTTAAGATTACAATAAGATCCTAGCCCTGAATATGCATTTAGGGAATACACTAGCATTGTTTTGAAACTACTGTACAACTCTTTATGAGCGCAAACTGGTGCTTGTGGGACTTTACTCCCCTCCACCTACTAAAAAATAACGTGTTAAATCGATATTCATGTCACAGCATAGAACATGCACTACCAAGCACACTGGTTTATTAACAATCAAAGGGAAATCTATTATTCCCAACAGGAATATTTCCACACCCTAGCACACAGTTTAATTACTAGTGTCCCTTCAAGGCTTCACATCAAATGTACAAAAAAAGTGAAATTGTGATGCATCCTACGGGACATGCTTTAAGACTGCATGGACTTACATCTCTACATGACATCACAGCGAAGTTAATACTGTAGTTCAGGGCCTTCCATTAAGAATTTTGCCAAGAACAATCACAGAAAGCAACATGTGGGTAGGGAAAATCACTAAAACACTGTTTGTTTCATCAGCAGTCTGCTCGGCCATTGCTACACTTGTATTTGTAAGAAAACCAGCATTAATTCCTGAAAGACAAGAATTAGTTTCCCTGCAGAAGGAATGTTTACATATAAAAAATGTGTGACCAGATGAACAAAGGCAAATCAGAAATTTGGCTCCCCAAAGAATGCTGAAAACACCCAAGCATGCAAAGCAAAGCTGATTCCTAAATATGCCAGACAGTAAGTCACACTATACTATTTCCAGTCTTTAACAGTTCCTGAATAGATTCCATAACACAGCTGCTTGGATACCCCAATATCATAACAAAAGTATGCAGGCTACCAAATGCATGACATTTTACTTAAAAGACCCCTTTCGGGTCCCTGAAACCAAGTGGTATTTGCAGTTGTACCCTACACGATACAGAAAAACAAAGGATCTTAATCCAGGACTAGTACTTTACCTAACATACAAGCACAAAATAAAACCTCTTACTTCAAAGAGGTTACATTCAGATATAGAAAGAAGATAGACCAAAAAAGTAGAAAATGTGCAACAGCATGCAACTGAAGAATTTATTTAAGGAAAACAAACAAACAAAAACACAGAAAAAAAATCCTTCCAGAAAGTAATATAAAATTATAAAGTCTTTCAAAATACAGAGAGCAACATGACAGAAAAAAAAAAAATAATAAACAAACCAAAAACCAGATCAACAAAGAATGATTTGGAAAGTTTAACACATCTATATCATGATAATTTGACAGCAGGCACAGTGACACTCATGCACAGTGACACTCATGCACAGTGTATTCTTAGCCAATAAATCTAGGGTATACCTAGATACTTTAATGCTTTCATCACATGTTTAATAGACAAAACAACAATTTGCAGGTACTTCAGCACCATGAATATATGCAAATACAGACTGTCACTGTAGTCTGTCCCATCAAGGCTTAGGAAACTATCACAGACATTATTCCTTTTAAACTGTTTCTCCCCAGTTCTAGCTTCAGAGCATTATCATGTGTCTTAACTACCACAGACATAGAAATCCAATTACTCCCACCTTAATGTAGCTGCTAATGTATTTCTGGATTTATGTTCCCTTTTGGTTTTCTTTTCTGTAGACTAAGTAATTTCTCCTTACAGGTTGTTTCCCTAACTGACTCTCCAACTGGCTTGCACTGGTTTTGGTATCTCAGAAAGCCTGCACAACACTGGATGTGATTTTACATGTGTACCAAATTATTCTTGTTTAAATACAGTAAACCCATAAACATAAAACCATATCACTATTTTCTATAGAGACCATATAACAGTCTTCCACAATACCTAAAAGGGGCCTACAAGAAAACTAGAGAGGATCCTTTTACAAGGGCATGTAGGAATAGGACAAAGGGGAATGCCTTTAAACTGACAGAAGGAAGATCCAGATTAGGTATTAGGAAGAAATCGCTCACTATGAGGATGGTGAGACACTGATATAGGTTGCCCAGAGAAGCTGTGGATGCCTGGCAGGCTTGAAGGCCAGGCTGGATGAGGCTCTGAGCAACCTGGCCTAGTGGAAGGTGTCCCTGCCCATGGTAGGGGGACTGGAACTAGATGATCTTTAGGGTCTCTTTCCAACCCAAACCATACTGTGAGTCTATAGCATATTTGAAATGACTGGTGAAGAAAGCAGAACTTTGCATATTCTGCCTTTAACAAGGGTCTAATTCACCCTACGTTAAACTGGCTCCTGGTCTAAAAAAACTAGACTGGGGACAACCGGCTGTCACAAGCCAAGATTCCCAGCGCTGATGAAATCACTGGCACATCTCATCCTCAACAGGCACGCTGCACGTTTTTAATATTAAGTGTTTTTTTCCCATATCCACACCCTCACCAAGTTACAAATATATTTAGAAAACAAATCTTAATGGGTTTTATAAGCTAGGCAAGATTTAAACAGTTACAATTCTCAGACACTACAGAACTGACATACAATTACAGATACACATATAAACACAAGTATCTAATAAATTAGAATCATAGAATCATAGAATAGTTAGGGTTGGAAAGGACCTTAAGATCATCTAGATCCAACCCCCCTGCCATGGGCAGGGACACCTCCCACTAAACCATGCCACCCAAGGCTATGTTTAACCCAGCCTTGAACACTGTCAGCAACGGAGCATTCACAATTTCCCTGGGCAACCCATTCTGGTGCCTCACCACCCTTACACTAAAGAATTTCTTCCTCATATCCAATCTAAACTTCCCCTCTTTAAGTCTGAACCCATTACCCCTTGTCCTATTCACTACAGTCCCTAATGAAGAGTCCCACCCCAGCATCCCTATAGGACCCCTTCAGATACTGGAAGGCTGCTATGAGGTCTCCACACAGCCTTCTCTTCTCCAGGCTGAAGAGCCCCAGCTTCCTCATCCTATCCTGGAAAGAGAAGATGACTAGTACTCAGGATTAGCTACATACCACAGGACCTACTGCATACTTCAACCAACAATCCGACAGTGGAAACTTCCACCACACATTACTAAATGCAAAGGAATTCTGCTCTATTTTTAGATCATCTCCAACAAAAGCCTCTATGGCTGCAGATGCACCTATGCAGCACTCTCACAATAAGAAAAATCAATTGTAAACCAACCTCTGAGATTCAGTTACAAGTCCTATCCAGAATGATCATTTTCTGACAAGACTGAATACTAACAAGATTGTCCTCCAGCAAGGTCATAAGAACTAGCAAATTATTATTATAAAACTATTGCACTGCTGACAAGGAAATCAACATGCTTTTGAAAGTCAATTAATTACAGATAGGCTTAAAAGTGATCTTGAACAAAGAAAGCTTACTGGACAGTATAGGGGGGAATAATCTCCCATTGATCTTAGAATAGTAACAACACTTTTTTTTAAATAAATGTGCCACTAAAATATATACACCTTGTGAACAAACTTCCACTTTGTGGAGAAATACTTTCTGTACCCTACAAGCCCCAGAAATTTGCCCCAGTTTCTTTTCAAAGCAACAGTCAATGTATGATCATTCAAAACATTCTCTTGATCTGCATCACTTATGTAACTGCTCTAATTTTTGCTTGAAAGAGGCAGGGAGGATTTTGAAGTTCCTTCCTTGCTTTTCTCTGAGAATAAAGAAACCTGCGTCAGTAGAACTGCAATCAAACCACCGTGATGTGAGCAGACACAATGGGCTGGAAATGGCCCATATAGACAAGCATACTTTTGACTTCTAGATAAAAATATTGCTTCATAACTATAGTCATCACAAAACATCACTGGATGTAGTATCTGTATCTCTCCACTCATTCTGTGTATTTTCTTAATTAGAACTTATGTTGGTCAAGTATTTTTCTTAAATGACAAACAGCTTCTGCCCTGTAACTACAGATAATCCCAACCTAAGTAACTACTAAATGAATTAAGCTTTTTCAAGATTCAATATTTAGGTAAAACATTTTTTCCAAAGGAGCAACAGTGGTACAAGTTCTAACTTGTTAATTTTACCAATACATCAACACCAATTTCAGAAATCCATTGCAGCTGCAGTCTTTAACCACCCTTTTCCTGCCCAAGATGTGATGGAGCGAGAGCAAGACTTCACCAGTGGAAAGCCTGGCTTTGCCATTCGCTTCAAGTTGAGGGATCAAATCCCATAATAAGAATGCACAGAGATCAAAGGAGGAAATCATCAAGACATGTAAGAAATGATCCAGTATTGATAAATGAATAAAAGCAACGTAATCTGGGGAAATCCCATCAAGCCATACAGGAGCAGAAGAAAATTTAGCCAATGCCAGTCCTTCCTGTCAAATCACTGTAGGTTGTACCCTAGTTCAAAATTACAAAACTAAACAGAAACTCTGGAACAAAAATCAAGCTCACAAAGCTACCAATTAGTTCAGCCTATAGGACACTATTGAAATAGTTTGGAGCTACTTTAGATAAATTAATCAATTATTTTATTCTTCAAAAACCACTGAAACCCAGACTTACCCTTTTCCAGGCCTGCCCTTCCCATACTACATTAGACATGAGATTTTATTTTTTCCTGTATGTCGTGTAAGAGCCATGTCAACAAAAACATGTATTCTTATTTCCCTTCTGTTTTTCTGTATTCCCTTTTCTTCTCACTTTCCATTTCACACATCTACAGCTGCCTTAAGGTGTCCAAGTTCAAACACTTCTTTCTGTATCAGACTTAGTTCTTGCATCAGTTTGCTTTTTCTTATTTTACTTCCTTTTATAGCAAATTCAGTCCCGTTGAGACCACCCTAATGTTAAAATGTAAGAAACCAGACAATCTCTACAGGTTTCCTGCAAAGAAAATAAAGATTAGAACTAGATACTGCACACTAGAGGTAGCTTCTTTTTTGGAGTACCTCCAAAACTACCTCATGTCACATAGATTAAGACCATTACTCTTCATACACTACTTCAGATATCATGATTACTAGCAACTCCAGAAAAAAATTCCAATTTACTTCATAAATACTATCCCCCACTCCCTTCCTGTCAAAGGAAGCTTCAGACATCTTTCTTTTCCTCTTGTGAGACATCAAAAAAAAAAAAAAAAAAATCAAACAAGAAAACCAACCCTCCCCCCAAAAAAAAAACA
>JAOEHY010011710.1:0-18214 GCA_025447955.1 Psilopsiagon aurifrons
GGGGGGTGGGTGGGTATTTTTTTGTTCTGCTTTGTTTTTCAATTAAAGTGACATTTCAGGTATTTTCAAATAATACAAATTGATCTTTGTTTTTAGCCTCTTCTGAAGCAGTCACCCTGGAGCAATCAGAGCAGTGGCTGGAGCACAGGAAATATATCCTGGGGAGGAATGCATGGCAGAGACCATCGCAGAACTGGAAACATGGGAATTCCAGGAACTATGAACCAGATCTCTCCTTTGAAGAAGCCGTTTTCTGGTAATGTCATAGCTCCTCCTAAATTTACTCGCTCCACTCCATCACTGACACCAAAATCGTGGATTGAAGATAATGTTTTCCGAACTGACAACAACAGTAATACTCTCCTTCCTTTGCAGGTAAGGCTGGTATGTTCGTAGACTTCATTCGTTTTAAAAGAGAATTAAACAGTTGTCATAGCTCTGATAGTTGGTTTGAAAATTGTGTATTTCTGTATTGGTTTTAGTCCTAAATTGCAACTAACCCCAATGTTTTCAGAGCATTCAGCAATATGTGATTCTCACAGTTAATAATGTTGACTGTCAAGAAAGATAGAAACTGGAGCTTCTGATGAGCAATAGAGCAAAATATGTTCAATCCAACAAGTGTATTCTGCTTATGGTAACACTTGTATTCTTATCCATTTAAAACTCAGACCTTTTGTTCATTTGTCCTCGTACAGAGGTTTTCTTACTTTTCTGTATGGCTCTGAGTCTTTGTCACATTCATCTTTTACTGATGTTTTTAGGCTGACATTTGTGTATTAGTGAGAGTTTTATTACATTCTAGCAACTTTTATGTTAAGTTTTGGCTGGAAGCCCCATGTTTTAGAAGTATCAAAAAGAAGGAATGTGTCTTAGAACTAAAGGGTTCACCTCCCAAATTTTGTCAGCGACATCTCATGTGACTTGAGGCAAGTACACCAGCTCCAGGCTCAGGTATCTCTTGGTAAAATGTTACTTTTACCATTCCTGCCTAAATTCATTGAGTCGTAATATTTCTTGCTTGTGGAGACCTTTATTATTTTGGATCCCAATCTCAGATGCCATTTGAACAATTTTTAGTTCTGTTTTCTCTCTCACGGTGTCCTACTGTATTCCAGCAAAAGTAAAAAAAAAGATTATAATGCAGAGAAAATAATGAGAATGTTTTTTTCTCTCCATAAAAGGCTAATATAGTTGGGGGTTTTGTTAGGATCCATGCAGAGTAACCTGGAGTTTCGTTTGTTGTAATTGTGACCATATTTGAGTTTAAACAGCTGTATTTGCATTATTTAGCAAGTTAATCTTCATGTAGCTGTATAGTGGTAGAAGTGTGTTCCCTGGGACCAGATTTCTCACTAGAGTTCCTATTTTTCGTACCATTTTGCTTGTGGACTTCTTTTTGGCATAAAAGGCAATGTCCTGACTCTGCCAGGTGAGCTCTGATACTTGCAATATTACAAAGGCTAATGGTGACTTTAAGGCAGACCTAAATTCTGCTGCAGGTGAATGCACTGCGCCTGAAAACATAAAAGGGTATTTGCCTGTACTATGAAAATCTGTGCCATTAAGTAGCCTTGCTAGCTGGGGTATATCATAGTTGAATACTTTTTTGTGTGGGTGGAAAGATGGGGGGCAAAAAAGGTGCCATCCTTTATATGTTCAAACCTGATTTGTTAAGGGAAATGGATTACAGGTAGGAAATGCTCTGTGGTGGAGGGCTTCATGAATAGTTGAAACACTGAAATGTCTCCTGAACAGGATTAGAAATGCTAATGCCATCATATGTTGAAACTCCAGTGACGTATATATTAGTATTCATATGCAGCTAAGCACAAGTTGTGAACATATTTACTCATTCAGTATGCCTTACAAGTCAGTATGACTTGCTTTGAACTTTCAGAGGCTTCTGCAGTGGTCATCTAATATAGATGAACGCATGTCTAAACAAAAGCCTTGTGCATGCAAAATAGAAGTCCTTTCTATGTAGTATAATAGGAAAAAATGTTGCATTTTACAATAAATTACATCAGTGTTTCTGTTCGAGGATTGGGGGGTTTTAGTTCTGTGATCAGGTAGTGTAAAAGTGAGAAGGTGGGCACACCTTGCCTGTGAGTACCAGCACCACCTGTTATGCAGACCTGTTTGGTTATATTTGTGCTATAGAGCTATCTATGCTTAAATCTCCTTTACATGTATAAAGTCATAGTTGCAGATCAGAGTAGAACCAATCTTCTTTGAAAAGGTGCAGTGTTATCTACCGCTAATCTAGAAATGCGTAATGTTTCCTTAAATCACTTTGCTGCACTGAAAGTGTTATTTTTCAGTGATTATACTATTGTTATGTAGTTAATTCCTTATGATGGCTGTTACATTTTGCATGTCGTAATGAAAAAGTTAAATTGAGTTCGAAGCGCTCATGCTTCTTTTCATCAGGATTTGTGCTGGCAACTGAGATGCTGTCAAACACCCATCTTGCTAATTTGTACTGTGCTTGTCTCCTTCCATAAAAGGTTGAGGTATTTAGATTGAGGAGTCTTAAAGATACAGTAGCAATTTCAGAAGATAGTAAAAACCAGCAGTAATTAAGTTTTATGCCATTTGGAAAGTCTTGCACACAAGTGTTTGTGTGTGTAGAAGGCACCTATTTCTTCCAAGCTTCCACCGAGCAGACACATCTTAGCATGCATGTTGAAGGCATACTGCATCGTTCACAGTATTGCGGAATACTTTCCCATATGGGCATGCATTTTTATTTTAACTGTAGTAATCATTTGGTATGTCAGGGGGCAAAGTACTTCTCCTCTAATCTTTAGCTAGCTCAAGCTTAGCAAATGAAATCTGGTTAGAAAAGACAGTGTCGTCACTGACTAGTTTTCTGTAGATAATTAAAAAAATGGAAGGAGAACATTAAAATCCTATCTTAATTTTTGCTAAGTCCAAAAAACATTCAGTAGTGTCAGCTGCTCATCCACTTTCTTTAAAACATGTACCTGATGCAAACAAGCTACATAGGAACTGTATTTAAATTCAAAGTTTTTCCCTTCTGTGAAACTTTTTTATTCTTTAGTGTTTGCATTGATGGATTGTCCCCAGTATAGAACTGGTGTAAATTTTGATGAAAATAATGTTTCTTGGCATTAAACTAATACACCAGTGACAATAAATGTCATTACTGATAGCTGACAAAGGGATGAAATCAGATTTTCTGCACTTCATAGTTAAAAGTGAAATATATCCCACATGAAGTTAAATTCACAGTTGCCATGTTAGCTACAGCAATCTCTCGGGAATTTTCTGAAGTTCAGAAGTTTTTCTTTTGTTTTTAAAGAGAAGTAGTCAAACATCATGGCAACACTGGTGGAAATGTGAGCAAATTAAGCCAATAGCCAAGTTTTTCTTTTGTGACTCACTGCAAGAAGCTTTTTGTTTTCCTTTAGGTTTCTAACATAGCACAGGCTACATGAAGAGAAGCTCTTTCATAGCCTTAATGAGGTGTATGCTGATTGTACTGTTATAGGTACTTCACATAGGAAAGGGATTGTTGCCTTGGACCAGAATCATTAAAGAACAATTAGAAATCTTGCCAGGTATTCACACCATCTAACTTAAGCATTTAATTGAGGAGCCTACTTCTCTCTCCTTAGAGAGAATCTAGGCTCCTTATTTAGTTAATCTAATTCTCTAGAAGACCATACCTACCACCACTGACCTTATACAGCCTCTGGGATTCCTGTTTAGGCACTTATGTTGCGTGTCAAGAAGTTAGACAATATGAATACTCTCTTATTCCCTGGTCTAAAATTGAAAAAAAAAAAAAATAGGGTGAAAGAGCTACAAATGTACCTCTAACAGCACATTTTGTTTCCACCGCACAAAAAAGAAAAAAACCCGCAGGCATTTCCATGGCCAAAATGCAAGTGCAGAAATCGGTGTAAACTCATGTATTTCATTTACATTCCTTGGATGAGGAAAGTAATTAACCATTTTGAGATCTTTTTATTTTAAAAACTGCAGTGTCTGCTACACTGTTTTGATTGCAAGCTTAAGGTTTCTTAATATCTTGAAAGGAAGATTGTTAGAACCTATTGTAACATTTTAATAATACCCTTCAGTGTTTAACTATTTTTATTCTGGTGAAAGCACGGCTTTCTATGAGTTTAGTTTCAGTGTCTCTCAAGTTGAGGAAGTACACTTCACGTCTCTGGTGTTTTTCACCTTGATTTGTCCTTCTGGTTTGTTCAAACAGTACATGCAGTGTTCATGGTCCTAAAAGCTGAGCTTTATCATTCTTTGTTTAATACAGCCCTCCAGATGGGGATTTGCATGGTAAGATACCATCTCTCAAAAATGCAGATCATTTTTTTTATATTTATTTTTCAAATGTTCTAAAGTTTTCAAAGAAAAAAACACTTGTGAAAATAAAATGAGTTTTTCCAACAGGTGGTAGTTTTAGGTATTTAAACTGCTGTCAAAATCTGTTCAGAGGATTTTAGATTCTGAATATGACAGTTTTAGTATAGTTTAGTAAATGCACCTTAACAGTTTAAATGGCTAATCTTGACACTACACTTATCAGTCAACATTAGATGAACAGAAAGTTGCTAGATTTGGGTTCTTAATGCCCTATTTTGACTCCTGTGTATGTGGCCTGTTCCTTCAGAAGTGTGGAGTGTCTGGCAGCTGATTGTAAATTTGAAGGCATTGCAAATGTCCAGCTGCTACATTCTGTTAGTTTTCAGACTAATTGTAATTGTCCAAATGCTGATTCATGAGCCAGGCTTGACCAGTATGTTTTTACTCAGGCAAAACCTCCAACAGAACAGTGTCTTCAGGATTCCTGGTGCAGTAGATTGATTACCTGGGGCTGATTAAATAACATGCAAAGCTAGGTATTTGTCTCTGAGCACTATACTGGGGATATCTCTACCTGGAGAAAATGGAGTGCTGTCAAACTTTGAACTTTAGGATCAAGACTTGAATAAATAGTATTGGGAGCCACGCAGATGAACAATTCAAAGGGATTAGTTAGCAGAAAGTTTGTGGGGCTTATCATACAAGTGTTTATGACTTTATATACTAAGAATTCTCTCCTACTGTTAAAATTTCCTTCAGTTATACAGTTTATTAATGCAAGTAAAAAACAGGGTTAGGAATATTCAGCATGATACTTAGCAGCCGTGATAGTATAGCAGTAATGTGTATACTTAGTAAAATCTTTGACCTCATACTGTCTGCCAAAGCATAATTGTTCTCCTAAGTTGAAATGTGGTATGGTCTGATGTATTTGCATTTAAGTACTCAAGACTATATAGATATTTCAGGGGGTGGGGAGGGAGGAACCCAAACTTGAATAACAACTTCCCCTTCAAATGTCTAATTGTTCCTTTAGTTACTTTGTTGAAGCTATTAATACACAAATCTTCTAGATTCTCCTTGTAAGTCAATCTTGCCAAGCCTTTAATCATCTCTATAATGTGTCTGGCTTGTTTCCAGCTTATGAATGCATATTCTTGAGCTGAAGTACTCCGGTATGGATACAGTACATGCGGTTGGGATTTTTTTGTTCGTTTTTAAATGTTTATGTAGTTGGGAAGTAGGTGTGTCTTTGCCACAGGACCTGTTGACCTGTTCTTGGTGCGTTTTAGGCTCAATTTAGCTGACCTACATAGCTGATTGTGTCATTTTAACTACGAAACACGTTTGTCAGGTTGACCATTCACAGATGTCTCCCAGATATTATAGTTCATCTTTACGACTAATGATACCATGGAAAGTAACCAAGCAATTTCATGTGTCTTCTTTAAGCCTTCTTTGTTGCTTTTTGTTATAGAACTAAAATTGCAGTAGTCATGGGTTTTCAGATTAAGTTTCTCATTTACATTAGTTGTGGTTTCAGCAAGGGCCTTATGATTATAGTATGTCCTCACTAAAATGAGAATGACTTGAAGGTTAGAGCTTAGCGAAGAGGATATTTTAGAATATGATGTCCTTAATTGTTATGTTATTACTGCTAACATTAACACTGAGTACTATATTCAAGTACTCTGAATAGTTCATTATTAAATCAGCTGTCACTTTCTAATCTTAGAACACATTTTTTATTTAGGGGTAAGTTTTAAGGTGTAAAAATGGAGCCTGTCAACATTTTTAGTTTAGGAAGTGATTTCTTAAAAGTTTCTTTAATAGAACTTTTGAAAAAATCAGTTAATTCAGGTGGTCAAAACTACAGAGTTCTTTTTTGCAACCAGCTAAGACCATACTGGGCAATGGCTCTGTTTCCAGTTCCCATAAGATTCTTTAGAATACAAAGGGACTTGTAAAGGAGGATGTTTTAAAAATACTTGTATATACTGAATTTAATACCTGTGTTAGAATTTTTTTTTACTACAAGAAGTCCTACAGCTGAGTGGTTTGAAGTGTGTGCTTAAAATTCAAAGTTGTTTAGCTTCTTAACTATGAGCATGGTGTTTTTTGGCTAAAGAGTAGCAAAATTTTACTCACTACTGAATAGTTTCTGTCCTTGTATTCTCTTTATGCATGACAATATATACACTTTGAGATATGACTGCACTGAGTTTATGCAAATGCTTAAACAGTATAATCTTTGCATAAATTGCATGAATATATTTAGAAGTCCTAAATAGATTGTGCCAAGAACAATTATTTGTCCAACAATTTAGTGTTGAAACTTGCTCATTGGAGAAAGCTGCCCTCTTCCCATTCATTCCACATGTAGATGTATGAGGGGAGAACTTCTGAAGTGCGCACTCCGAAGATGGATTTTTGCATGATGTTGTCAAAAAGTCTTTCTAGCACTAACTATATTCTGTGGGTAGGGTACTCCATGCTTCTATATTCAGTAAATTTGTAAAAATTCATAAGCAATTACCACTTTTCTGTAAACTTTCTAACATAGTCTTGAGCTGACAATTTGTCACTTAGCCATACAGCTCTGAATCCATAGTTAATTATACCGAAACCATGGTCTTACTTCTGCTCTGTTAGAATGCAGTTGTGGTTCTGGTATTGGAAGGTAGGTCAAGCGGTATTCAAATGTTTATACATATAAAAAGAATAAAAAGCTAGTGTAAGAATTTGTAGTGCCTGGGAGAAGTTAACTATTGGCTCTGGAGATAAAAAAAGCCCCTGTCATTATGTTGTGACATTCCACAGAGATATGGACTTTCTGACACAGCAAGAGTTCGCTTGCTGCTTAGCATAGGACTAATGAGCCACAGAGGTGAGGGAAATGCAAAATATTTTACAGGAGTTCAGCTTTGACAAAAGGAGCATTTGGAGTCAGAATGATACAAAACTTGTATTAACGTATATGCTTTTGTAGCAATGCCTTTGTACTGCTGATTATCTTTAGTGTCATTATTTCAACACAATCAATTAGCAGTTATCTCCTAAAACAACCTGGAATTACTTTTGAAACAATACAGAAATAGTTCTAATTCTTGGGACTATTTCCATGTTGTTTTAAAAGTAGTTCTGGGTTGATTTAGGAGCTAACTGATTATCAGCCATGTTGAAATAATGGAACTAAAGGTAGTCCCAAGAATTAGGGACTAATTTCTCTCTGCATGAACAGTCAAGTTTCAGTGATAATATTTTTAGTGCTTGTCTTGATGATCAGGGAAAATCACAGTGGAAATTTTCTGATTGAGTAGAGCATGTTGTAGTAAACTGACACTATGAAACCATTGCGGGCTTTTTCTACAACAAAAGCTGTAGAAAATCTTTGCTAATATGACCTACAGTATTGAAATACTTTTAAGATGTGCTTTGAAATCAAAGCATCATTATTGTATATATAACTGTACTCTTTAAAGATACAGTTTGCATATTTGGGAAGCACAGAGCAGCATTTTAGCATTATAAAGCCTAGTAGCACAAAGGTTTAAAATCAACCTTGTACATAAAGAATGACTTAACTCCTTTTGAGATAGTTAAATTTGTTATTGTTGCTTTGTATTATGTAGTTTATCAGTGAATTGGAATAGATTTTGAAAGTTTGATGCACTGATTAGCTGGATATTACCCAGACTCACAAGTAGATAGTGGGATGTGGGTGGTGAGAGAGCAGAATACAATTCATGTGTTTAAATCCTGCTTTACTTCAGTGTATTCACAACATATTTATATTGTACAGTGCATGCTTATTGAATGCTTCCGCTGCCAGAAATGAAGTAATACAATTCACAGAAACAAACCTGTTTTTAGCTTTGTAGACATGGAACTTTCTGAAGTCTAAAGATGATGGGAAAAGTTTATTTCTCCTGCTTCCAGCAGCACAAGACCTTTCACTTTGGATACACAAAACTTACGAAACTGAGTGATGCAATGCTGAAGTTGCAGTCATTGTACCATGTCACCCAGTGGAGCAGTTTTAAAATTAATCAAAAACACATGTTACATGTTTTACTTTTCCATTTCTCTGTACAATTCATGACCAAGTGGGCCAGTTTTAGGAAGTAGCCATGATGGCGCCCTTTCTTACAGGCTTTTGCTCCCCAGAGTGAAGTCTACAGGAATAGATGTTTGCCAGGTAATTTTGTTATCTCAATGTATATGTAGATAGCAATGACCAAAAAATAATTGAGAAAATCTTTAGTAAGCTTGTAACAAAGATAATGTATCACACATATGGTTTGGTCCTGTTTTTACCAGTACTAGTTCTTTTCTCCTGTCAGTTACACAGGTAGCAAAGCATGGAAAACATGTTTATTCAGCATTGTTTTTTGCAGCACTGACTACCTACGCCTTACTGTCTTCAGCTGAATTTAAGACTTCATTAAAAATCCTGATGAAATCTTCTGAATGCTAGGGGACAGTAGGGAACAGATCCAGTTTTGTCACTGCTTGCACCTTCTATAGAAAGCAAATTTGTTATGGTAAGCAGGTTCTTTTCATTGTGCTATTGAGAAACAAACCTGCAAGGGCATGGAAGCAGATTAGTCACTTCAGTTTCATTCTGCTGCTTCTCAGGACAGCTAGAGAATGGAATGAAAGCTAACCAGTCCCAAAATAGGGTTGCCCTGAACTAAAATAGTTCTGGTGACTTGCTGGTATTCAAACCCAGTTGAAGATTATCTCCCAAAGTGTTTGGGACATGGCAGGAGACAGAAGAAACTTAGGTTTTTTAATATATCATTAAAATTATCTAAGGGCTTCCAAAAGGAAAATAAAGGATCTGATCGAATGAGCATAGTAGATTGCTTACCCAACGGGAAGCCAGTACTCTTCATGGCTGGCTGAGGGAGAGAGAGATGGAAAAAGAGGCTTTTCTCTCTTCATCTGAATGTAGTATCAAGTTGATGAAACTTCTTAAGATGAAAGTAAAATCCAAGTTTCTTCATGGCTTGTTTTTCAAAGCTGTTGAGAAGTCAGTTTCTGACTCATAGAAAACCCCTGTTTCAAAGCTTGCTTTTTCATTCCCAAAGCACAAATACCTGCTTGCTGAAGAGCTTCGTTTGGAATTAATCTATGTTCCGCTGAACTGTCATGGAAAGCCAGATTGACTGTGGGTCAGATACTTTCTGTGCCCATTATATATGTACCAAATGGGTGGCTGTATCTTTGATGTAGTTTGATGGTTTTGGGATGTGTGTGGTGCATTTCATCCTAGTCTGTTGAATTACTACAATGAGTGCAACCAGAGTGAAGACAACAGTAAAATTAAAGCATGATTGATTACAGGATTCCTTTACGTGCAATGCAGTTAAGCCAGAAGCCTCGCAAGTAGAGGAGATTGAGGTTTTATGCAAACTATTTTCAGTCTCTGATCCCAGTATCCCTGGAAGACCAAAGAAGTTAAAGTAATTTTTATTCTGTCTCTGTAACTTGGTTGTATTAGAAAACGTGGGAGAAAAATTTTTAGTTGAGCATAAAACCAGTGAAAACATCTATGATCTATTGCATTAGCTTTTGTTACGTTTAGTGAAAATATTTGTAAGAAATTATAGTAACTTATTAATCTTCATATGCAAAAAAAAACAGGTGCTGTATAAGGCTGGCAGTCTATTAGTAATCTTTTTGTAATTTAGCTTTCAATTTTTCCAACCTTTAACTATTTAGTGCTGGCCATTTAAAACTCAAGCCTTTGTATGCAAAGAGTCCCAGATTAATCACCCAAAAGCCGGGAAGAAGTGCAGTCTCAGCCGAGGGCTGAGGGCCCATGTGAGGTACTTAGGCAAGCACCAGCAAAATGCTTTCTTTCAGATGAGGTGACTGTTCTTCTTGTCCTGTGGTTACCACCTTACTCACTGCTTAACTCCTGCATGAAATGAAATTGAGCTCTTACAGACATTAGTCTCCTTCATTAAACAGCTTAACGCTTAACTCAGCTGTGGATCACTAGAACTGAGTCAAGCAGTTTTTCTGAAGCAAACAGGCAATCACAGGCTATAAAAGCACATACACAGAATAGTTCTTCACAGTGTGTCTATAGTTTTATATTTAGATGCTGTTAAACTTACTGTTAATAAAATCAGGTGTAATAAATTCAGGTCTCTTAAGCTTTTCTCTGACTGTCCATCTCTACTGTGTCTGAGCATGCAGCCTTTAGAAAGCACCTTTGTCTTCCTATCAAGTTGCCTGTTAAAAAGTACACGATTTGTATTCCAGTACTAAGGATTTTGTTCTCTTTTAGGATCGAAATAGAATGTATGACAGTCTGAATATGCACTCTTTGGAAAACTCCCTTATTGACATAATGAGAGCAGAGCATGATCCACTTAAAGGTATGTTATTATGCTAAATAAATAAAAAAAAGGGTCATCCATTCTGCATATTTGAATTAATACTGATTGCTAATTTAGATTCTAGGTTCGTATTAAAATAGCATATGAATTATTTTTTTCAACTCGTATGAAAGGTCATTCTCAAGCAGTATTTTATGGAAAGCATTGGTTTACAGTTTGTTTTAAACTTAAGCTTTAGTGTCTTCATAGGTTTTTCCCCCTCTCCCCACCATCCTCCCCTCCTTTCCCTCAAAAAATACATAGTTAGATTTATTTGAAATCTACTTGTCCGATGTAGGTAATTCTACCTCAGTTTGCAGTGACATGCTGTTCTGTTAGTGGTAGCCAAAAGGTGGTGGGAAGGAATCAAACCACTACTAGTTTTAGCTGGTTAATTTTCCCTTTCTTTACAGTGGAAGCTGAAAAGAAAATGAAATCCACTGATAAATTCAGCTTTTGTCCTTTTGAGTATTTTTCCAAAGTTCCTGAAGGATAATAGTGCATCTAACTGTCCAGTTTCTGTTGGTCTCAAGTAGTCCAGAAATACCCTTGGCTTTAGAATGCTGGTTCCTTATACCCTCTAGGCTCTGTAGCTATTATCTACGGGCTTCTATTTTAACAATTTTCACCAGTTAACTCACTCTAGAATCCTGTTTTTTCATACTTATTCTCAGGTGGCATGTACCATTGAACTTTGGGGCAGGGAGCCCAAACTATTTTATATGGCCTGATCAAATGTCACTTCATTTGTGGTGTTCTAATTAGACTAATGCAATCTAACTTGAAAATGATCTGAAACTTCAGGCTTGGTTTGCAGAAATTAAGTCTTAGTATTGAAGCAATTGCAAAAATTAAAGAAATGTTAAAAATACTTTTATATCATTATAATGTATGTCACAGTAGCATGTGAGTGCCTGTGTTCTCCTAATTTGAAAGATGCTTTGCAAAGTCTCTTTAAGATCTGTACTCAGTTGGAGGACCTGTAGTATTCAGATTGCATATTATAGTGCTGTAAGATTTGCAATGTAAAGCCAAAACTTGGGGGCTTGTTTTCTCCAAGCTGAAAATCTCTACAAAGAAGCAGTAAGGGGGTAGTGTTTAAGCCAGTTAATTTTCCTCCTCTTTAGAGAGGAAACTGGAATTTTCTTACATGTGCATAAATCTGATCTCTTGATTCTTACTGCCTACAGAGAATTAATTCCAGTTTTAATTTTATCATTTAAGTCCATTATTCAGTTTCTGTCTATTCCACATGTTTACATTTGCATAAAGAAGTACCACAAAGGGGTTGAAACCTGTGAGGTTAGCCCAGTGGTAACAGCTATGGACTAAAAGCGTGCATATCCCGTCAAAGACAAGGTAACTAGTTAAATTGTTGCTTCCATTTGCCATATTCAGGTGGTGGCTAGTGTTTTTGTTATCTGAACCCAAATCAGGAAGGGTTTTAAAGGTAAAGCTACTTTTAAGCATAAAACTAGAGAATGCAGATCTTGTATCGCAGTATACTATCGTTGTCACCTCTCACATTCTTGAAAAACAGTCCATTTCTTCACTTTTCTCTGTGCACGCTGACATGACAAATGCAAGTGGTTGCTCTGTTCTCCCTGCCATCTTTTTGTTTTCAATTGGCTTTACAACTCTTCTGAGTTTTCAGAGGCATGGAGAGATAAGACCCATTTTTATTCATCTATTCATTTTTCATTATGATACAATAGATGAAAACTGTATTTCCAATAATAATTTTTCAATGAGAATACTACAAGACAAAGCTTCAAGAGTTTCCAATGAATTGGGTTCATACATAGACACTTCTAAAAAAAACTTAAAGTTTCCATAGCTACTCTGTGCTTTCTAGGGACATGAATGTATGGTTTCAGTCTGCAATTAAGAGATTTATGAGTTTTTTTTTAACGGTTTCCCAATCATATTCTTGCAATGAAAATTCTGCTCGGTTTTATGTTTGAACTAAACCAGATGGAAGCCACAGATAGTGATGAATTCAAAGGAAATCCATTTTTTTTGTTCGAGTGCCAGAGAACAATGCACATGCCAACTGAATTTAAATAGAGTAATTGTGTGCTCTTATTTAAACTGGTTGATGAAGATTTTTTTTCTTTGAAAGTTATTTCAGCTGAGACAGCTACATTATTAACAGTGAGTTATGAGAAATGTTCCTTACTAACTGAAAATGAGAAGATACATCCTAGCGCAGGCTTGCAGTTCCTCTCTATCCCTCTCCTGTTTAGTCACCATTAGTTGGCATTTCTCTAATTTCCTAGCAACTTCAGCTTTTTTTTGCTGCAAACCCTGAGACACTGATTTTGTTATTTCAGTCTCTGTGGCTTTTCTTTCCACCACAGAAAATCTGATATTTACTTAAGAACCCATCATGTTTGCTAGCAGATTGCACAGGATTAAGAATATTATTATTAATTTGTCATTTGCATTAATAGATAACATACTTTGTTGTAATTACAGAATATTTTGTAACTAGAAAATATTTTTCCAACAAGTTTTTAAAGTAAGTCTAAGCGTACTAAAACAATGCATCTTTTATATCTGACCACAGCAGGAAAATGAAAGTTCCTGGAATTTTAAGCACGTGGTTTAGATTTAGCTGCTTACAATATCTGGAGTATGACTAAGCATCTTGTCTCAGATTTTGCACAATGCAGAACAGACACCATGTGTACTAGCTCACAGCTCTAAGTTTTGCATGTCAAGATCCTTTTTAGAAGGAAGTAATTTTTACCACTTTTGCTTTCATGAACTTGAAAAAACTTCGTTACCAATATGATTCACTGAAAGTAAAGTTTATGCGTGCCAAAAAATTGTTTATAGATGCATAGTTTTGGTTTTGCTTAGACAAATTTAGTCGTTACTACACACATGATCAAAAGAAGTAATTTTTAGCTTTCAGTAAGACACTTATTCAAGGTCGGTTAATAGGGTATAGCTGCTTGGCTTCACTAGTCATTGCAGCAGAAATATTGACCATATTAAAACTAACCTTTCTCATGCAGCTTTCTTGAAGCACATTTCGTAACAAGAAATTAAGCGATGTTTCAGAGTACCCCATCTAATCAGTGGACTATAAACCTAAACTATAAGTTAAAATTAAAAATGAGTTAATTTATTCAAATTTTATTACATTGTTGTTCTTAAATACCCTTTTTAATACTCTGATAGCCCTTGAAACTATTTTGAGGGAATTGCAGTATTGATAGCCTGAAAAACATGGGTATTACCAGGACAACTCTTTTCCAGACATACCTCTTCTGTACTTGGGTTATTTCTGTTTTCCTCTTCCTCCCCCAAATACCAGTGCTGCTTGATATCAAGCTGTGGAAAACTGATTCTTAGACACTTGAAACAGGAAAGCCAATACTTGTGGGCTAAACCAGATTGGGGTGGGGCAGGGGAGAGGGAAGAAAGAGCTACACTTTGCATGGAATTGAACAAGTGATTTGATGGAATTTATCATCTGCTGTTTTAAATATCCTTCTGGTAAAGACTGTGGGTTATTTCAGTGTGATTTAAGGGCTTCTGTAAGGCGAGAATATTGATAGCGTACTTAATTTCTGATCAGTTGTTACAGCTACATGTAAGATACTACCAAACTTGTGATAGGCATAGCTATATTAGCAGGAGTAAGAAGAAGAAATACTAACTTCTTGATGAACTTTTTTTTCTGATTTTGTGTGAGGGGCAAACTAGTTCTTTTAGGAAAGATGCACAGACATGTATTGCCTGTAATAAAGTAAAACACTTGGCTCATCAGTGTGAGAAAATAACTTGATGCAGGTCGAAGTCTGTCTTGCTTTTTCTCTGGTTTCTTTTCTCTTTAAATCAGTTTAGTTGAACTTTTTGGCTTTTAGACATCTTTATTTTGAAAGCAACTAGCTGGCACATGCTTAGTGAAGTAAAAAAAGCATTAGTGGCTCAGCGACACAGTAGAGAACACTCTATTTCTTTGCATACTTGTGTTTCAAGGAAATTTAATCTGTATTTTATGTTATCAAGCTGTAGGGTTTAAAGTTGCTTCCTAGAGTAATTGAAATTGCACTCAAAAGAGTTTCTTAGGCTGAACAAAAAGGTACAGAAGAAAAAACTTCACTCTTAGTTACATTAAAGGACTTAAAATTGTTTATGCAGATTGTTTCCTCTTTCTGTCATAGAAACTTTTAATGGTAAGAGTATATTATAGACTGATACTGATTTGCCTGAATAGATAACTATCGGAGACATTTGCCCTGATTATGACTTACATAATTCTTACACAAGCGTTTGAAAGTGTGGTATCCAGGCTTTCTGTAACTAGGTGTTGTCCAAACATGGGTTCATGCTGTTGTCTTAACTACACTGAATTGAAAACTGAGCTTTCTGAAACTGCAGCAGTCTTCAGCCATTCACTGGTCTGTTACAGTAGTTGGGGCAAAGCTTAACCTGGAAGCTCTTCTAGTCAGGGTGCCTCTTGAAATCAGGGGAGAGTGAAAAGTGAGTACATATAACTACATCATTATGCTCAGAGCCGGCACTGCCTATATTAGTAACATGAGATCACAAAAATGTAGCTAAAACTAAGTTTGTTACTCTTTGCTCATGGTTTGGATGAGCAAGACTTCTAATTGGATTTAATAGATAAACTGCCCCCACCAAAATTTATTTGAAAGCTTTTTATTTATTTCTGTCCCTACAGAAGTATTGTGGGGAATACATACCAGTTATGGTAACATTAATCGCACTTAGATATGGAAAAGGGGGCTAAATTTCATAGAACACCAGCTGCGTGAGAAGTCAGACATACCTGGTTCTCAATACTATTTTGAATTTAGCCGTGAATGAGAATTATTAATTAGTAGCAATGTGGTGAAGTTGCAAGATCAGGTTTGCAGAGAGAAAATTGCTGTAACATGATGCTTCATACTGCAGTATGGTAATATTAGGCATTGTATTTGTTCCAGTTAGCAGCATGTTACTAATTTGGGATGCTTTAGAGCTAAGTTCTGTAGGCAGTTGGTGAAATACTTGGGCGTATTACATTCCTAAGCAATGCAAACTGTTATTTAAATGAGATATTCCCTAACTAATTTGTAGTTGATTTTAAACCAGTAAGACATCTATATATTTTTAAAATTTCTTTTTTAAGCAGGCAGAGGCCACTGTAATTGCTAGAGCATCTATTGAATGGTTTATACAATTCTAGATTACTGACATTGAAGCAAGATGGGATTAGATAGGATTTGTGGTGAGGGCAGTTCATAAAAGGGTACTTTTTTTAAGCATCAAAAAACATGCGCTGAAAATAGCCGACTGGAAAGAAATATGTGATAGAAGCAATGTAAATTGTTGCAGTGCTCCTGTCTTCTGTATTGTATACTGATCTTTTAAGTTAGGCTTGATACTGTTTATGTCCATTTAACTAGAATAATCTGTTAAAAAAGTAATCTGTGTTCTGTAAAGACTGATCGTGCACCCAGTTCCATGTGTGAAGTGTTCTGAATTTATATGTATCCTTAAATTCAGGTGGGCACCTTAGAAACACTGCATTTTGCTTTGACAGGTTAGTCTGAGGCAAAAGAGCCTAAGTTAATGTGTCAAACTGCAGTGATGGTATTTTGAATAAATAAGCAAACTTATATTTAATTTTTTAAGGTTGTAAGTCCAAGTACTAGAGAAGGTAATAAACACAAGTATTAAGTTCACCAGAATGTGGTAGTACTAAGTATGATTTCATTGAAATAACCATGTAAATAAATATCAGAAGAGCTGTGCATGTGCTGGACGCTGTTACTCATTTGCCTTTCTAACAGTCAAATCATTCAATTATCTGAGCTAGCAAATTCATCTCTGTAACATGGCAAGGTTGGGTTTCTTTTTGTGATTCATAGGTTTAGGCTGCAGTAGTGGGCCCAGCTCTCTTAGTGTGCTCTCTCCCTACTGCTTAATGAGGAGTGCTTCATTTTTCCAACTTTAGTCATATGGCACCTATGTTTAAAATGCAGGTTATTTGTGAAGCTGTAGGGGGGAAGTAGCCCAAGAATGCAAGCTAGAGTTGTAAATCCAGCATTTACTATCTTTAAAAACATTTTTCCTCTACAGGTGTTGACCCCAGTGGGCTTCTCTCCCCTGTTAGGCCTTAAATCTGACCTTTTGTTCTGTAGTAATTGCAGGGGGAAAATAAAATGTATCTTTTTGTCTCCTTTGCTGAATAGGAAGAGATCAGTGTACACAGACAAGGGGAAGGATTGTCACCACAGACTCGAGGAGGTTCAAGATGAGATAATAATTTCTAACAATTTCTATTGTTCTAGATAAATGCAGCATTCTGATTTGAAAAACTCATAGTTGCAAGTGCTATTTCTATAGCACTGTATGGAAACATGGTGACAGTAAATAATCTTGAACAATCCTTGCTGTTAGGCAAATGAATATTACCTTTAAAGACTAAAGAACTAAGGAGTTTGCTCACCAGGCTGAGCAAACCAGTGGCAGTTCCCAGGCTTGAATTTAGGGATGCCTTGTTCTTTATTTTCAAGTTGTACCAGCGTGCATTGCTAGAAAGGCAGAACATTCATTGTTTAAGAAGCATTAGGTATCCTAGAATCACAGAATGGTTTGGGTTGGAAGCAACCTCTGCTTCCAACACCCTGCCAGAGGCAGAGACACCTTACACTAGACCTGGTTGCACAAAGCCCCGTCCAACCCAGCCCTGAATGCTGCCAAGAATGGAGCAGTCACAACTTCTCTGGGCCACCTGTGCCAGCGCCTCATCATCCTCACAGTGAAGAACTTTTTCGTAATACCTAATCTAAATCTACCCTCTTTCAGCTTAAAGTCATTCCTCCTTATCCTATCTACACACCCTTGTGAAAAGTCCCTCTTCTGATTTCTAGTAGGCCCTTTGTATGCACTGGAAGCTGCTCTTAAGGTCTCCTGAGCCTTCTCCTCTCAAGACTGAACAAGCCCAATTCTCAGCTGTATGTGTTCAGCATGAGAGAAAAAATGGTTTGTATGTTACAATTGGACATTTTGAAGATAAGGAACATGAGGACAGAAGTTCCTATGAAGACTTTTGTTTAGTATCTTCCTCAAAAGTTCTGTAGAAGTTAGAAAAGACAGCAAGTCCTTCCACGTGCATTCAACTGCCCTTTCTTGGAAGGCCCTGGCCTTTCATGTCCTTCTCCATGTTTCCAAATTCCAAAGCAAATAGTTCCTCCCTAATCTGCAAGTGTTCTTCTGATACCAACCATTCTTAGAATAATGAAGTCTGTGGGAAGAGAAGGAGTACATGGCTGCAGGAAAATAATTTTGCCACCATGCCTGTAAATAATGAGGCTGAACAAAATATCCTAAATGACCTTAATCTCGCCATTTTGAAATTTTGAGTATAAGCGTTCATAATGTGTATTAATTCAGTATTTTTTTGTAGAAATTAACATCTTGCTCTCCAAGAGAGGAAGAGCAAA
>JAOEHY010011711.1:0-11426 GCA_025447955.1 Psilopsiagon aurifrons
GCCGCCCGCGGCGCTGCGATAGCGCCTTCTCTTGCGCTGTGTCGCGACGCGATGGTGGAGAGCCGGCGGAGGTGGAGCGGGACCTGGAGC
Organism: Psilopsiagon aurifrons; assembly: GCA_025447955.1. Taxonomy (NCBI): domain Eukaryota; kingdom Metazoa; phylum Chordata; class Aves; order Psittaciformes; family Psittacidae; genus Psilopsiagon; species Psilopsiagon aurifrons. The sequence continues at coordinate 91 of JAOEHY010011711.1, forward strand.
GCAAGTGTGATAAGAAACGGGGTGAGGGACCTGTGGGGGTTTAGTCTGGAGAATAGAAGGTTCAGGGGGGACCTTACGGCTCTCTACAAGTGCCTGGCAGGAGGATGGAGTGAGGTGGGGTTGGTCTCTTCTCCCAGCTAACAAGTGATAGAACAAGAGGAAATGACCTCAGTCTGTACCAGGAGAGTGGTTATGCACCACTTGAACTGCTTTGAACGCTATCCCTGGAAGTGTTCGCAAACCATGTAGATGAGGCCCCCAGTGACATGGGTTGGTGGTGGTCTCGGCAGTGCTGGGGAGCGGTTGGACTGGATGAGCTAAAAAGGTCTTTCCCAGCCTTGCTGATTCTACGGTTCTATTCCCCCTGGGCACAGTGCCCAATGGAAATGCCAGGGGAGTGAGACAGCTTTGGCTAAACAGGTTTTATCGAGCAAGCTCCAAAGGTGACCTGGAGACTGCAGTGGCTGCATGGTTGAGTAGAATCATAGAATAGTTTGGGTTGGAAGGGACTTTCAAAGGTCCTCTGGTCCAACCCCCTGCAATGAGCAGGGACATCTTCAACTAGATCAGGTTGCCCAGAACGACATTCATCCTGGCCTTGAATGCCTCCAGGGTTGGTGCATCCACCACTCTCTGGACAGCCCGTGCCAGTGTTTTACCACCCTCATTGTAAAGATTTTTTTCATCACATCCAGCTTGAATCTCCCCTCTTAATTTAAAACCATCACTCCTCATGTTATCACAATAGGCCTTAAATCAGGAAGGGAGGGACCATAGCAGCACCAGGGAGTTGTCTGAAGCAAGGAGGTTACTGATGCTCTGCCTGCATCAGCTAAAAGTTCTCTTTTTGGCTGAAGACATTGTGCAGGGGTTACACTTTGGATGGAGAGGTGGCTCTGCCACCCAGACACCCTCTGGGAGAGACAGCACCAAAGCAAAGCAAAGCAGGAAGCTTCCCAGTCCAGCCCGGTTGCCAGCAGCAAACAAATTATGGGCGAGGTAGAAGTTGTGGGTCAGGTTCTGGGGTGAGTTCAGCTGCCCCTGGAAGCAGGGAACCCTCCCTGGCTCTCTGGGAAAGCTCCCGAGCCTGTGGGGGATCCAACCCAGATGGAATTACAATGGAGAGGTGCGAGCGAGAGGGCAGCCAGTGGATGAGCAGAGCCCTGGGCAGGCAGCACCATGTGGAGGGCTTCGTGGATGGGGGCAAATTCTCCTTCTACAAGAGGAGCCAGTGCCTGTGGTAGCTGGTGGGTGATGGTGGGTTTCCTGTCTGGAGCCCACCGTGAGTGATGCCTCACCCCCGCCCCACGTGCCACAGGCTTTCCTCCTCCCTAGATCTGGCATCTTCATCCCCCTGCAGATGCAGCCTCAGGGCTTGACACACATCAACCCCTGGCTCAGCTGCAGCAGCAGAGGAAACGACAGGGCCAGAGCGTGCGGGCAGGGCTTTACACCAAAACCGTTGTGGTGAGGTTCTGGAGAGCCCTTCCGCCACCACCACCGAGCATGGAGCCATCAGCGAACACCAATTGTTCCTGTTTAAGGAAACTCCACAGCTCAGCCCATGACATCCCGGATTTCCCCCATGGTGTAAAGGATGAAGCAGCACTGAGTCCCCCAGCAAGCCCAGGCACTGCCATCCATGCATGGAGGTGAGTCGGTTCTCAGCACTCCATCACCACAAGTGGCTCCTCTCCTCACCCATGTGGGACAAGTCACATAGAAAATGGGTTTATTTCCATGTACTGCAGGTTAAGTCATTTTGATATAACAAGCAGGCAACAGTGAGGTATCTTGAGTTTTTATTTCAGTCCTACTCCACAGGAAACAATAGTCGTTAGCATTATCTTCCATACGTTTGCGTTTCTTTGACCCAGTATTGTGTTAACTATAAAATACTGATCGAACAAGAATAGACAGTGAAAACATGAGATGCTAAAAAGATCCCTCGGACCCTCCTCCGCAGACATCCTGAATGTTAGGAGTCATTTAGAATTAGTATCAAACAGGAGGACAATCCCATAACCTGCTCTGTGCCCCCTGCTTTGCGAGGGAAGGATTTAGGAAGCAAGAGAAGAGGGAGGATTTATCAGCTATAGAGAAGACCACTTGGCAAATCTGGGCTCAAGGCAGCGTGGCGATGTCCCCAATGGAGCTCAGCCACCCATTCCCACCCGGGCATCTGCCCTGCCCTGAGTTTTCAGCAGGAAGCTGAGATGAAGTGGCCCCAGAAAGGTCCTTCTGGCACCTCTCTGTGCCTCAGGAGCCCCCAATGGCAAAACAGCCTCATCCCCTGGGATGAAGGGCAAAACACAACGGTTGTCCCTGGGCATCCTCAGGCCCTGATGGCTGTGTGCATGGCCTGCTCCCGGTGGGATTTAGTGATGGAAGAGGAGGAGAGCCAGGCACATTGAGCTGCGGTTGTCACCACCGTGCCCCACGGTGACTCTGGGAATCTGATGTGTGTCCCCTACCCCCGGTTAAAATTGAAGCACGTGTTTGTAAAGCACTGGTTGCCCTCCGGGTGCTGCACAGGGTCCTCACATGAGCCCTGTGAGGTAGGTTGGTGTCTTCTCCCCCATTTTACAGAGGGGGAAACTGAGGCACGGAGAAGGGTAAGGGCTTTCCAGACAGAAAAAAGGACATCTTCTGTTCCGGGACCTCCTATCCTGCTATATCAACCCCCAAAAAAGCTTCACCAACTGCTGGTTACCCACAGCTTATCCTCCACCCTCCATCTGCAGCAGAAGATGGAGCAAAGGATTGGACATGGGGGCTCGGAAGGTGCAGCGGCAGAGACTGGCCTCACACTGGGTCATTCACCCCTGTGCCTTAAGACCACCCGTCACCCCAAGGGGGGTCCCTAGCCCAAAGGCTGATTTGGGGTGCCCTGGGTAGAGACCCCCTAGCAGCTCTATGCCTGAGGCATGTACCTAGAGCCCCTTATAGGAACGTTGTGCCTACGGAAGTGAAACCCCACAGGATTCTTTTGCTGCCCTGGTGACCACAGCTGCAGTCAGGAGAGGATGAGCATCCGGATGCTGTCTCTTGGTAATTTGATGGACTATATAGAGCTGGTCCTGGGGACATGCAGGCTGGGGAGACCCTAAGCCCTGTGGGAGATGGAGCAAAGCCTGGAGCTCAGCTCCTTGGCTACCAGAGAAACAGGAGATGTGGGACAGTGGCCATAAATCTCCTTCGTTGTGCCAAGGCTGCTGCAGCCACAATTAATCAAGAGGCCAAAAAGAGATGATGGGAAATCGATGCCTTCAGGGGCTCCTGGGGAAGATGCAGGCAGGATTGAGAGCAGCGATGCTCTGCAGGGTCCCAGCACAGACCAGCCCTTAACAGCTCCATCAGCCTGGGGAGCAGGACCACTGTGGTTTTCCCATTCCAGCACTATCAGGCTGCTCCTGATGGCTGGATGGGTGCTCCGTGTCTTGTTGTCCTACCTTGGAAAGCACTGTGTAGCTGTGGTTGGGTGTTTAAAAGCCGAGCATCACTAGGACCTCCCCATTCAGCTCACCTCCAAGCATCATGCAGATGCATCTTTTCCCTACATCAATTCTGAGAATGCCAGAAATCCTCCCAGAAGTGGAATTAATGACGATGGGCAATAGGCTCATCACCACGATGGGAGCAGAAAAGGCAGGCAGTCCCTTGATCCCTGTCTTCCCTCCCTCAAGGGGAAAGAAAATACCCTGATGTGGATGGGCTGACCCCTGCCAGGCGGATGCTGAGATCTGGATTCCCCCCTTTGCTCCCTGCTGAAGGCACAGGTAAGAGCCTGGGAGCGGGGCTGTGCTTTGAAACTGCCACGGCACTGAGACTGGAGAGGAAAACAAAGCACCCCAGGGAGAAAATGTCCTGATGGGCTCCCCGGGCCCATGTAGGGGGAGGTACTGAGTTGTGCACCTAATACTGGCTTAGAGAAAGGGTTCTCCAGTGCTTGGGGACTCTGGGGTGCCCTGGAAGAGATCCCAGTTTCAATCTCATATAAGGCTTTGTTGTCTCTGGACCTTCCCATAGAGAACATGGGAGGGAGTAGTTAATGCTGGCATGATTTAGGTCTATTTAGGAGCTGAGCCTGGCTGGAGCAGGGGTGCCAATGTACCCCCTCCCTGGCTGGAGCATCCCAAGAGAAAGGGGCTGGATCTCTGCCCTCATCCTAACTCCTCCAATCCCTTGGGTAGCCCATGCTAAGGGCTGCAGCAGCCAAACCCAGGGTGTCACTATCCAGGGGCACATGGGGTCAAGGACCCTATGGGATGCTCAGGGCCAGGCAAGTGAGTGAAGCCTCCCCAGGCCCCTGGCACACGGTCATTCCCCTGCCACCAGCAGCCCCTTGCTTGGTCACCGTGTTACAAAACCTGTGCCTAAAATCCAAGCAGTTCCCAAGGTTAAAAAAGGAAATCTGTTTAAAATACACCTCCAGAGTCTCTTGGCTGTGGAGGAAGGGCACCAGCAGAGCTGCCCATGGGGCAAGTGGGTGGTTTGGGGTGAGCCCATGGCACGGGCGGTCTCCCTGCTCCCCTCGTGCCCCCATGTGCTGGTCTTTAAGGCATCTATCGGGATGTTTTAGCCTCCAGTGTGCCGGGCCGGTAGAGGTACCTCCAAATGGCATAGTAATGGATGCCAGCTCCAATGGCCACGAAGAGGTGCCAGATGGCATGGGCGAAGGGGATGCGGCCGTCGCTCTTGAAGAAGACCATGCCCAGGCAGTAAAAGAATCCACCAGCTACCAGCTCCGGGAGGCCATCCCTGTTGGGCTGGGAGCAAGCAGGGAAATAGGGCTTAGTGGTGGCCATGGCATCCCTGCCCTTCTCTCTGCCTTCTGCTGCACCCTCCCCTCCATCCAAGCAATGCGGACCCAGCACCCCGGGTTGGCTTGGAGGACCTCAGTGCAATGGAGCCCGGGTAGGAAGTCCAATGGAGACACCCAAATCTGGTGGGGACCCCAAAGCACTTGCAAAACCAAGCTGGGCCACATTGTGTTTGGGGATGGCGTTATCCATCACACAACCCACAGGAGACAAGCAAGTCCTGATGGGATTTGTCCCTTGTGCTGAGCCCTCGTGCTTCCCAACAGTGGCTTACCATGGAGAGGATGACCAACGCAGGGAAGAAGCCCATGATAACATAGCACACCAGCTCCATCAGCTTGTACCTGTGACAGACAGAGAAGCTGCTTGAAGGCAAGAGCATTGAGTTTTACGTTTGTAAGTGCTATAGGCAAAGGGCTGGAAGTGCCACCGCGGCGGGTCCCGTGTCCTCATGTGTGAACCGCACCACTGCGATGGGGCTGGCACCCTGCTCCGGAGGAGGGGACCCTCACCCTGGCTTCGGGGCTGCCAGCTCACGGCCGGGAGCTCGGGGCTTCGGGAGCGGGTATCTGGAGCCTTTTGCTTTCCGTTTGGTGCCACCATGTGGAAGAAGCAGCTCATAGCAGAACGTCCCTGCTCCCGCATCCCTTTTCCTACATCCCTCTTCCCACATCCCTCTTCCCACATCCCTCTTCTCACATCCCTCTTCTCACATCCCTGCTCCTAAAGCCAGAATGCGGATGGGAAAGGAAATGGTCCAACTCTCCACTTCCAGTTGACCAGGAGACTCCCAGGAACACTGTACCTGTCTGTCTGTCTGTCCGTCTCCATCCTTCTTACTCTCCCCTGCAGCTTTGGGCATTCACAGGGGCTGGCAGAGCTGGGCTCTGCAATAGCCATCAGCACAGAGCCAAGTAACAGCACTCACCGCTCATGGAAGAAGAAAACATAGATAGTCCCAACAGATGCCATGATCCAGATGATCCAGCGCATGTGGGAAGCCCAAGGACCCAACTCCCTCAGGTTCAGCCTGCAAAACCCAAGTGGTGGTAAGGATCTAGGGCAGCATTCCCAGTCCTGGCCATGGGCAGAAAGGTGCTCCATGGCTATCCCCATCAAAGCATCTTCCCAGCTTGTAAATTCAACTTAAAGGGGTTGAAATCTATAAGATATGGGTTTGTGGAAAGGGGCAGGGTACAGCCCCAAGCAGAGTCAAAGCCACAGAGGGAAACCCTATTTGTTGGAGCTGTTGTGATTTTCTCCCATCCAGGGGGCCAAGTGATGGCCCCCACTCACCAGCAACTCACCAGGGAGCATATGATGCTGCGATGAAGAAGTAGATCACCATCCTGTCAAACATGTGCAAGCAGTGCTCCACTGTCCTGTGGGATGGACGGACAGACAGACAGGTCACAGCCTGCAGCACCATGGGCCTCTGGGCCCTTTCCCCCTTCTTCTGAACCCCCATCAATCAGGGCTGGTACCTGAGATGCCTCTTCTTCCAGGAGATGGTGTGGAAGATGGTGGAGACAATGAAGAGGCTGGACAAGCCAAAGCCATAGATCCAGGCTGAGATAGTTTCCCACTGGTCATCAGACAGGATGTAGAGGATGGAGCTGCCAAGGATGCTGGGCAGGATCCAGAACTGGAAAGGAGAAGCAAGTCTTTGCTGACTCTCTGCGTTTCCATTGAGCAGCTACAGTGCAGTCCCTGATTTGCCTTTTAGGTGTTTCTTTCGCTCCCGGTCAAAGCCACCACCCATGAGGGGCAGGCTTTCTCCCCTCTATTTTGGTGCAGCTTCAAAACAGCTTTCCTCCAAGTGAAGATGAGGAGGAAGGCACAAGGAGGATGGCTACCTCTGAGTCATCCCCCAGGATTCAGAATGGGAGCTGCCAGCTCCTAAGGGAAACCCTGATGTGGGGACCACTTGTGTAGGCAGCCCCATGGGGTTCCTGTCACCATCTCTGCTGTGAAAAACACTCTATTTTCATGGAGCACTGCAAAATACTCCTGCTCCAGTAATCCCACAGCAGGCAGCTTCCCTGGGGACGTGGTGAGTGAGAGCAAGGGACATGCACACCAGCTTCCCAGGGCGGAAGGAGGGAGAGCATCCTCCTTGCCCAGCATCCATCTGCCTCACCGCAGTCCCGAGACTCTCAGCAGCAGGGCTGGACATAGGCATTTCTAGGTGTTCCTTGAATCTCCTGACAGGATCCATGGAGAGCTGAGCACCATCCCACCCTGCCCTGGAGGGGGGACAGGGACTCACTGCATGGGTGGCACAGTTCGCTGCGTGCTCATACTCTGTCGGCTGGTACCTGCAGTTGGATGGGACGCGGTGATTCATGAACCTGCAGTGAGAAGCGTGGAGAGAAACTCACTCAGAGGACGGGGTTTGGAGGAATCATAGAATCATGGAATGGTTGGGGTTGGAAATGACCTTAAGATCATCCGGTTCCAACCCCCTGCCATGGGCAGGGACACCTCACACTAGAGCAGGTTGCTCCAAGCCTCTGTCCAACCTGGCCTTGAACACTGCCAGCGATGGAGCGTTCACAACTTCCCTGGGCAACCCATCCCAGTGCCTCACCACCCTCACAGTCAAGAACTTCTTCCTTACATCTAACCTGAACTTGCCCTGTTTAAGTTTGAACCCATTACCCCTTGTCCTATCACTACAGTTCCTGATGAAGAGTCCCTCTCCAGCATCCTTGAATCCCCATGTTGCCTTTGGTTTCCGGGTACCACCTGCATCTACCTCCTACCCACACATCCCAGCACAGATTACTGCAGGGGAAGCCCCACCATGCTCCCTTGGAAACCTATAGCTTTATTTCTGTGTCTCTTATTCTGAGGTATCAACTTGCTCTTGGTGGTCGGAGGAACATATCGATTTCCCTTTGTCAGATCAACACACAGTGATAAAATATAGTGTTTGGCTTTGCTAGTCCATTGCTAGGTAGGTACAGCTGTATTAAGAGGCAAATTAAATATGTATCTGTGGTAAGAGGTCAGAGCAAAGCCTCATTCAGCATCTTCTGGCAGGGGCCAGAAGTGAAGACTTTGCAAAAGGGAATAGGAACCAGGCAAACAGGGAGTGATCCTTCCCTGCCTGATGTGGTGACCAGACTTTGCTGCTGCAGCTCAGGACCTGGACTAATTGCTTTCTGACCCTGTTTGCTCCCACTTCTGGCACCATCTGTGGTGTGTTTCACAGCTGAGCTGTGCCCAGCAAAGGGGGCTCGGGGGCTGGCAGGACCTTGCTGCTGGGCACAGGGTGATGCAGGGCTTTGGGAAAGGTAGGAAAGGTCCCCTCTCCGCATGCCTGAGCCACCCACATCCATACAGACTCTTTTGGCATCTCCTTGCTCGACCCCACTGAATAAGCTGCTTGCTGCTGTCTGTTAAAAGTGATCTGGATTGAATAGCTAAAATTACATGGATTTGAGGCCAGGGGGAGTGTTGCCACCATAGACCCAGGCCAGGGACCCTGACCCCAGGCCCTGCCTGCTGCCAGATCTTAGTACCATGGGAAGATGCATGGTCATCACCAAGCTCTGACTTAAGAGGAGAAAGCAGAGGGGTTAAGCTCCCACTGCACTGCAATGGAGGACCCACACTGGGTAAATCAGGATGTATCAGGACTGGGCATCCCTCGGGATGTGCTCGTGCTCAGCGCGCTGTCACATCCGTCGTCCAGCGGACACCAGGGATGCCCCCCCATCCTGACTCTCCAGCCACAGGGAATGGCCACTGTGCTGGAGCCATGTCCTCTGGCAGGAGGACATTGCTGTCCCCAGCGTTGCCAGGAGACTGTCCCCAGCTCCCCTTTGCTTTCTGCTTCCCTTTCTTTCCCCTTCTCATAATCAGGCAGCGGGCAGGGGAAGGCCAGACATCCCGCGTGACATCGGTTGCTGAGGAAACGCCTCCGAGCCCTTTTCCTTGGATTTATTTGTTTTAATCCCTGCACCGTCTCCCCTCTGTTCTGAGACGTTCAGAGCAGTAACAAGGAGCAGAGGCAGGCTGGTTCCCACAGCCCCTTCCTACAGGCTAAGGGACATCCAGACCCTTTGAAAAGAGTTCCCTGGGGTGCGGATATCCTCCCTGTCTCTGGTACAGGGATGGAGAGGCCAGGAAGGGCCACCCCAGCCATTCCCATGGGATGAGGTCAAACAGTATGTGTGTCCCTGAAGCCCAACGCCGTGCTGGTGCTGCACACTGCACACATCTGCTTTTCCCAGAGGGAGAAATAGCCTTGAGGAGGGACTTCTTTTTGACCTGCTCTTGTTTCCTTGCCCTGCTTTCTAATAAGCATCATCCTGTGAAAGATGGGAAACAGAGCATCACAGATGTGGGACCTGGCTGCAGAGTGCTGGGCCAGCCTGGCTACAGCAGGTCCTTCTGGAGCAGCCAGCATTGTATTTGAGGGGAAGCTGGACACAATTTCATGGTCCTCTGTGCTCAGGAGCAGAGCTGTGCAAGCAAACACAGGAGCAGCCAATGTTTGCACATCTTCCGGCAGGGCAGGATGAGTCCTTCTGCAGCACCTTGCTCCCCAGGGGTGCAGAGGGCATTTCCTTACCTTCTCTTCTCTCCTTTATCCATCTCCCAGACCATCCCAGGATGCTAAGCATCCATCCAGCTCATGCCATCCCTGTGATGGCAGCACATGGGGAGCCCTGCAGCATTCCCAGCCAGCAGAAAGTTGCTGTACTGGTGTGCCAAACCAGCCTCAAACCTGAGCCTGGGCAGACAGACAGACAGACATGATTGGAGAGGGCACTTTCGACTCTCATTAGAGCTGATGAAAGCCCAGAGAGGCTGAGGGCTGCTGTGTGTTTCCCAGCCCCAGCTCTGTGCAGCTGGGGCCAGGAGAAAGGGAATTGCTGCAGCCAGGCAGAGCTCTGTGGCTTTTCAATACAGTACTATGAGAAACACCTCTCCAAACTTAGCTCTGATCCCTGCAGTGAGACGCCTGCCCTGCTGCCTCAATCCACAATCATCTTCTGCTCTATGTCATTGCAACCATAAGGTTGAGGATACCCTGGCTGTATCGCTGGGGCAGGAGGAGGTGAGCCAGATGTGTTCATAACAGCACCCAGCCTACACTGCTGTGTCAGACCCCACCTGGAGTTCTGGTGTCCTCAACATGGACATGGAGCTGTTGGAACAAGTCCAGAGGAGGCCACGAGGATGATCATGGGACTGGAGCATCTCCCGTATGAAGACAGGCTGAGAAATTGGGGCTGTTCAGCCTGGAGAATAGAAGGCTGCGTGGAGACCTCAGAGCAGCTTCCAGTGTCTGAAGGGGGCTATAGGGATGCCGAAGAGGGACTCTACATTAGGGACTGTAGCGACAGGACAAGGGGTAACGGGTTCAAACTGAAACAGGGGAAGTTTAGGTTGGATATGAGGAAGAAGTTCTTTCCTGTGAGGGTGGTGAGGCACTGGAATGGGTTGCCCAGGGAAGTTGTGAATGCTCCATCGCTGGTGGTGTTCAAGGCCGGGTTGGACACAGCCTTGGGTGCATGGTTTAGTGGGAGGTGTCCCTGCCTATGGCAGGGGGTTGGAACTGGATGAGCTTCAGGTCCTTTTTAACCCAAACCATTCCGTGATTCTGTGATGTGGCTCACTCAACACTGCAGGTCTGGGAAGCTGCAGGCAGGCGATTACACCTCAGCTGGATGCTTCAGCGCTTTTTAGCAGATGCTTTAGGATTGCAAAGTCCTAAAGACAGAAGTTTCACACCTCTTGCACAGCAGGAACAGGGGCATGTTCGTTTTCAGGGATGCTTCATGGGAAGCAGAGACACAAGAGGCTCCCAAGCACCTTTTACTCCCAGTGCTCTTCTGGCAGATGCTATACAGACTGGCTATATGAAGATGGAGGCCTGGTGGGGGACCAAGCAGGGGTTATTCATGCAGCCCCAGGGTTTTCCCCTGCCCTGCTTGTCCTGCTTCCCCCTGGCCCCTTTCCCAGGGAGGGAGACTGAAAAGGGCCAGTGCAGCAGGCTCTGGCCAGGGGAACAAAGAGCCCCTTGTCGCAGGCAGCCAGGGCAAAGTGCAGAGCCAGCTTCCCAGGCTTGTTCCTTTCTCCTTCACTTTCTCCCACTCTGTTTTTTTGTGGTTCTGGGAGCGTTTACTAAGTTTTATAAGGACTTTTATCCAAGAACAAAGTTCTGACCTTGAAAATCACTCCTGCTTTGCCAGGGTAGGGGAGAAGGTGGTGAAATGGGGATTAAACTGTTCCTTAGGAGGGCTCACGTGTGAACATCTGAACACCAAGACAGCCTGCATCAGGCACTGCAGGGGTGCCATGCACTCACACAGGCAGAGCCATGGGACACTTTGCAGGAGAGCTGTCCCCTACACACACAGGGTGGGAACAGCCCTGATGGAGACCCAGGCCAGGGTGTGATTCAGGAGAGATGGGGTTTAGCTCTGCCTTCAATACTGACTCTTGCTGGCCTCTGCCACATCACTTCATTTCCCCCTCCCCCCCACCCATTTTACC